>BQNB010028258.1:0-56827 GCA_026074375.1 Tanacetum coccineum | reverse complement strand
TTATTCCAGCTTTGTCTTGTAGGTCTTCCATCTTTAATATGTTTTGTCATAATCAACTCAAATTATAATTCCCAACAGTTTGTCCACCCTTGGACCAGTATTGACCACAGTTTTTAGCTTAGGTTCTTAACTCCGTTTGTCATGAAAAGTACAATCTTTGATCAAATGGCCAGTACTTTTACAGACAAAGCAGGCTTTTATTTTCTTAAATCCAATTCCTTGTTTCTAAAAATTTTGACTAATTTTATCAACTCAAGTTTTAACTGTTTGAGTCTTATTAGTCTTAACAACAGGACTAACTGTTTGCACTTCAGACACATCAACCTCATCATCTGAGTTCCAATCCTCAATGATAACTTTATCTCTGTTAACTGATTCATAGACTGTCTTTGGTTTTTGAGTATTTTCTTCATTTGTTTTACCTACAGTCTCATTTATTTTAGTATTAAGATCAGTTGTTTGTGACTCAATTATTTTCTTCCTAATGGCATTTTCATCTAAACCTGCAAATGATATGTCAGCTCTTGGGGTTAAGAAGTTCCCTGTTATAGGAGGGGGAACAGCATGATACCCATCTGCTTTGGAAAACCTATCATTAGCTAGTATGGACTCTTCATCACTAGTTCTGACATCAAAAACACTCAAACTAATCTCACTTTCAGTTTTAGAATTGTTACTCATTTTATTCAATTGTGTGCCATATCCTAAACCAGTTTTATCTCTAGCACTCATTTGACTGTTGAGTAATTCATCAAGATTCTTGGACGATTCTTCCCGCTTTTTTATCTTTAATTTTAACTCATCTCTTTCCTTAACAACTTTCTCTAATTCCAGATTAAGGTTGTTAATTTTATTTCTCTGCATTTAAGCTCATAGTTTTGAAACTTATATTTTTCACCCCAAGCCAAATCATTCTTTTCATGTACAAGTATCCTAGATTCTAATGACTCTAAGGCTAACCCATAACCCTAAATTTCTAGTCTTGCTCTGCTATGTTTTTCTCTTTTACTATCATAATTCTTTTGAAGAGTTTTAAAAGATTCAAAACATTGTTTAGAACATTTTTGTACCTCATTGTCAGAAGAACTTGACGAGCTTGAAGAAGAGATTGTCATTAAAGCATAGTTGACTGGTTCTATTTCAAAATCATTACTCTAGTCATAGCCTCCTAGACCATCTTGAGCCACCAGTGCCTGTGATGAAGATTCATTTGTTGGTGCATTGCTCCTGCCATTGTCACCATAAGATCTTTTCCTTTGATTCCTTCCAGATCTGCAATCCCTAGCAAAGTGCCCTTTTCTGTGACAGTTGTAGCACTCAATTTTTTATTTATCAAGTGAAACAGGTCGTTTTTCTTTGAAATCCATGTTCCTTCCTGTCTTCTGAATGAATTTCCTCACTCTAACAGTCAACATAGCCACCTGCCATCTAAGATCCAATTCTTCCAAGTCATCTTCATCAATCTACTGAAAATCCTCATTTTCAAGTTGAGGACTGGTTGTTGGTTGTGCAAAGAAAGAGCACACTACATCATGAGCACATAGGGTAGATGAAACTTGACTAATTCCTCCAGCAGTACTAACCCCAAAATCTCCACTGGCAGTACTAACTTCATTAGTACTGCTAGTGTTCTCAGAGGAAAGAAATGCCAAGTTCTGAGAAGTAGAAGTGGAACTTGAAGACCTTTTCATCTCATCTTCGTAGACCCTAAGGTTGTTGTAGAGGTCATCAATATCAATCTCATCAATGTCTGGCTTATTTCTCATGATTAGAGCAATTTGATTCCATGAAGGAGGAAGACTTCTTAGGAACTTCTGGTTGATATCTTCCTTTGATATTGGAGCACCATGAACCTCCAATTGACTTATGAGTTTTTGGAACCTATCATAAGCCTTGTCCAGACTTTCATTTGATGCAGTAGAAAAGTTTTCAAACTGATGTTTTAGAACATTTTTCTGCATCTTCTTGGATTCTTCATTACCTCCAAACCTTGATTTGATTGCTTCCCAGAGTGATTTAGCATCTGCAACATTGTGAAACTTGAGGAGGTATTCATCAGGTATTGCTAAAAGCAAGATGCTCTTAACTCTTTCCTGATTCCTTTTAGCAGCCAGTTGTTTGGCAGTCTTAGGAGCAGGAGGAGCAGATGTTTCTCCAGTTGGTGCAGGCTCTTCTTCTAGATCTCCATTGACAATAACATCCCATAGGTTATGGTCTGTGTGACAGATATATTGTCGCATTCTCATGCTCCAAATATCATATTCTCCCTTCCTGATGATAGGGATTTTCATTGCTGTGATAGTGGGTGGAGGAATGTCTTGTTCTGCCATCTTACAATTGAGTTCTTCTTATTCAGAGTTTCCACACAAGCTCTGATACCACTTGTTGGATCGTTTTCTGAATAGATCTTAACCTTTAGCTTGTAAAGGGTTTGTTCCTTTAGATAATTCTAAAGCAACAATAATGAAACACTGATTTGAACACTATTGATTATGCGGAAACTAATCAATAATGCTAAGAAGAACAATATTAAGAATCACAAAAGAACTTTATATTATAACTTGAATCTGCCTAGGTTACAGATTACAAAAACTATGATTGCTAATCGATCTCTATTGATCTGTGTAGAACTATATCTACTAACTATTCTCAAGGTTCCTTTTATAGACTAAGGAAATCCTAATGAGCTTTACAAAACGCGTTAAGAGATAATGCATATCTATTCCTAATTTATCTCATGCATATCTCATAAGCAGTACTAATACTAGCAGTACTAATACTAACTAACGATACTAACTATTACTGGCAGTACTAACATTGTACTGGCAGTACTAACTATAAAGCTAGCAGTACTAAAGACTTAGACTTATTTCTTCAATCTTCATTAACAGCATTAAGTCTTCACTAGCTGTATTAATCTTAAGCTAGCAGTATTAACTTGTAGAAGCTTCAAAATCCCAACAAAAGCTATCCGTATGACCGAGATATGGCTCTCGCAAGATGACCTAAAATTCTGCCCAGATTTCTATTCCGAATTTAGCATAATTAACCCTAATTAACTTACCCCAAACCCTAATTATTATCCCTAAAACGATTTTTTATGATCAAAACATCTTAATTACAGATTATTTTCAATAACCTAATCCATCAATTCAATTGTTACATAATTAAAATAATGATTAAAACATATGTGTGATTAAGAGTGTAAAAACGAAACCGATTTAAGATTAACAAAGAGATGAAACCTTGATTTTTGAGAGCTTAAAAAAATGACAATGGTGGCTAGGGTTTTAGATTGGATCGACTGAAATAAAAAAAATGAGGATACAGTTTTATTTTTTATAAAATACTGATTTTGTGTTAGACTTGGACTTGGGCTCTCCCCCTTTTTCTTTTCCTTGAACCGATCCACACAAACACCCTTAAAAAAATTAAATTAATTTTTTTTATATTTATCTAAAAATTTTGGTATATATATATATATATATATATTTTATATATATATATATATATATATTGTTTTTTTAAAACAAAACTATTTATTACATATTTACTCTAAACCTTTAAATAAATACATAATTTAAATTAAACACTTACACTACTTAAAATTAAGACATCTGTACTACTATAAAATTTACTAACTAGATTTATTTATTACTTCTTAATCAAACTATAAAATCTTAACACACTAAATAATCTATACCCGAACCAACGATTCACATTCGATAACACCAATTCCTCAAATGCTCAAAAGCTCAACCGCACTAATGTTCAAACTCATTATCAAATTCGAAATAGAATGACTAAATCATCCATTTCTACACCCACAAGCACATATATTGACACACATATCATATCACATAAAACACCAAAATCGACTTAAGCACGTAACTTAAAACACATAAAGCTAGCTAGGTTAACACTAACGGTTGAACTAACCTGGCTAAATCATGGTTGTCACATTCTCCCCTACTTAAAGAAATTTCGTCCCGAAATTTAATCGGTTCCATTGCTAAAAAATTTTGCTTCCTCACACAATTATAAGCGAATAGAACATCCAAACTAAATGAACCTCGCCCGTCCACGAGGAAATTCGTCAAAAACCTTAAGTTGTGTAACAACTTGATCTACAACTCAACCCCGCAATTCATCAAACAAGAACTATCTTGAAATTAAGTTATGTGTTGTTACAAAACTCAACGTTTTTTAAGAATCGGGTCGACTTCAGGTTTGCTCAATATATAACTTTAACCAAACCACATAAGAACATTTAAGGGTGCACTATGGTCTACATGTAACCCTATGTACCCAACTTTAATTAGTACTTCCAACTATAACTTGCTCAATGAGTAAGTGTGGATACTTAGTTTTCATAAAATCCTCATAACCTCGCTTCGAGTTCCAGCAGACTTTAACTATCGAAATCCTACTACGCTTCAAACTTTTAACCTCACGATCGATAATCTCGACAGGTTCTTCAACAAAACAAAGAGTTTTGTGTACCTTAATTTCTTCCAAAGGCACGTGCATATTTGCATCCGTCCAATACTCCTTTAAATTTGAAACACATCAAATACACTACTAAATTATTGAGACAATCTTAATCAATAGGCCATAGGACCGATCCTTTTAATGATCTCAAATGGTCCCACATATCTTGGTGCTAACATGTCTTTCTTTCCAAAATGCACTACATCTTTCCAAGACGACACTTCCAACATCACTTTATCACCAACTTCAACTCTAAATGTTTACGCCTATTGCCAACATAGCCCTTTTGGCAATCTCTAGCCGCTTTGAGCTTTTCTTTAATCAATATCACCTTATTAGTTGTCTCTTGTACCAATTCTGGTCCAATCGACCGAATTTCTCCAATTTCAGCCCAAAGAACAGGTGACCTACACTTCCTTCCATACAACGCTTCAAATAGAGCACATCAAACACCCGAATGATAACTATTATTGTAGAAAACTCAGTTAAGGGTAGATGAGTATCCTAACTACCACCAAAAATCAATCACGCACGCTCTCAACATATCCTTCAAAGTCTGAATGGTACGCTCACTTTGTCCGTCCGTTTGAGGATGATAAGTCATACGCATGTTTAGCCATGTTCCCAATGTCTTCTGTAATGTCTACCAAAACCGCAAAGTAAATCTTTCACCATGATCTGAGATGATCGACACATGCACTCCATGCCTTGCTACTATCTCATCAATATATAGCCTTGCTAACCTCCTCATCTTATAATCTTCACGTATAACCAGAAAAATAGGTTGACTTAGTCAGTCTATCGACTATCACCCAAATCGTATCATATCTACCACTTGACCTCGGCAACTTAGTGATAAAATCCATGGTGGTTTTTGTCCTATTTCCAAACCCGATGGTCTCTTAATATTCAGCCTTCACCTTTGAGCAAGTCAAAACACTTACTAACATAGGTAGTTATATCCTTCTTCATACCTGGTCACCAATACATGTTTCCAAATCTTAAGAGTAAAGACCACTGCACCCAACTCTAAACCATGCGTGGTATAGTTCTTCTCGTGAATCTTTAATTGCCGCGAGGCATGCATAATCACCTTGTCTCTTTGTAGGAACACACATCCCAATCCTTGATTTCGACGCATCACAGTAACTACAAATCCTCGGTTCCATTAGGCAATGACAATTTTGGTGCGTTACACAAATTGTCTTTCAAAGTATGAAAAGCTTCCTCTTGTTCCACGCCCCACTAGTACTTTCGATTCTTCTGCCTCAGTGAAGTAAAGGGTTTAGTAATCTTGGAAAAATTCGCGAAAGAAAACATCGATGGTAACCTGCCAATCTCATAAATGACCGTATCTCTGACGGTGTCTTAAGATCTTTTCCAATTCTTTGTTGCTTCAATCTTGCTTGGGTCCACATGAATACCATTGCTATTAACAACATGCCCGAGGAAATGTACTCCTTGTAGCTAAAATTCACACTTAGAAAACTTGACAAACAACTTCTCCTCCTTCTGCAACTCCAATTCTAACTTCAAATAAACTTCGTGATCCTCCTTAGACTTCGAGTAGATCATAATGTCATTAATGAACACAATGACAACTTAGCTAGATACGGCTTGCACACCCGGTTCATTAAGTCCATGAAAACGTCGTTGCATTGGTTATCCCGAAAGGCATAACCGAAATCTCAAAGTGTCCATATCGCGTCCTAAATGTAGTCTTTGGGATATCTTCTTCGTGCACTCTCAGCTGATGATAACCAGGTCAAAGATCTATCTTAGAGAAGTAACGCGATCCTTGCAATCGATCGAACAAGTCGTAGATCCTGGGAAGAGGATAACGGTTCTTGTCGGCTAGCTTGTTGAACTCTCGGTAGTCTATGCACATACGAAATGAACTGTCCTTCTTAACGAACAATACAGGTGCTCCCCATGGAGAGTGACTTGGCCGAATAAATCGTATAACGAACGAATTCAAATGGTTACGAACTATCAAATAGGGTAGCAAATGAGTATCGAATCAAAGGCTAGAACATATAAGGGATTTAACAGATGCACATAGATGCGGATCAAGTGCCATAAGAATCCTTACAAGAAAGGATAGAATATCTATACCGATAGGAAACGCAAACGAAAGAACCAACAAGACACACAATGACACAAGAATCAACAAGCGTACCACAAAAGAAAAAGAAAAAAAACACATATCTAATAACGATACGTATCAAAATTGATAATTTAAAGAGATAGAATTCTTATACCAATAATCGACTTTACCCGAAAGAACCAACTAAACATTTTTTAACAATCATTTTAAAACAACAAAGAAAATCATTTAAATATAAAAAAAATCATTTTAAATATAACAATCATCTTAAATATAATCTTTATAAAATTCATCTTAAACATGGTTGTCATAAAAAAAATCCAGAAACAGTTATTTAACGGTGTATCGCATCTTACCATTATGAATCATTTTAAACTTACTTTTTATAAAAAAAATCATCAAGCATATTAAAAATAGTTCCCATCTTATAAAGATCATTTAAAACATAATATTGACAGTCAACCGGTGTCACATCATTTCATAAAAATCATTGTAAACACAACTTTCCTAAAAATGAAGAGGCATTTACATAAAAGTGGCATCGTAATAATTTTAATCAAAATTGTTCTCCTAAACATCTTCAAGACATATTTCAAAATGATTTTCATACTTCCTTATCATTATAAAAATATGTAGCTCAAGCAAAGGACATCGTAACATCAAAAGGGATTGCAAAATACCGTAAGGACTCTAACGCAAATCTATTGTTTGAAGGCGAAAGAAAGTACAAGGAACCATATAATCAGGATAACAGTCAAACGAACACGTACAAGTGAAATTGATGTGAGGACATTATGTACCCCACGAAGAACGCAAGGACGCATCCATACTAATAATCAAGAGGAATAGAGAAGCATCGATACTAGCATATAACGACATGATACGAAAACTTAAGGATATATAAAGAATGGAGTAAATATATGTACTAACTTGTTACAAACAAATAGAGCTTGAAAGAAAAATCCGATATTCATACGAGTAATCAATCCAAGGAAAGAACCAATGAAATGTACCAATATCCAAATAAGCAAATCCGAACCACCATATATATCAAGACGCTGAAAGGGAAAGATAGATCATCCGTACCGACATGGTATGAACAAGGGATGTTAAATAAGAGTAAGATCTCCGAACGAATAATCGAGCAACCAAACACTTAATAATCATAATAGTAATAATAGATATCCAAGATATTCATAATAGTTAGGTAGAGAGGAAACTTGTTGACTACGCAACTAAGCCCAACAAAATCGCTCATTAGTTAAGAGAAGAATTCTCTAACTATACATCTATCCTTATTATGAACGCACATATCACAACATCTTACACTACCACCTTACAAACAAACACCGATCAATGCAATCATGGTCACAAGTCTACGTGTGTGATGCCTTTATAATTATGTTGGCCACCCATAATTATAAGTGCATCCTTTCACACGTGTACTTACTTCCAAGACCACACATCTCAATGACTACACACAAATATACACATATACCACATAGCAATTACACGACCCCAATATAACACAAACACGACGTTCTATCAAAGCAATATCTACTTATATAAAGATATATCCAAAAGACAGAAAGAAAATGAAAGCCTCATAGTACCCCAAAATACGAAATATCCGAATGAAATCATCGATAATAGCAATGTGTCGAGGTAAAAGACGGTTTTAACTTATGTTGGGCCTCGCTTGGGTTTGACTTTGCTTTCGCAAGAGTCACCCGACTCCGCGGGTCCATGCCTACTACGAGCATCCGATAGGCGATCTGAGTCGGCCATCTCCCCCGACTCTTCTAACTACCCTTCCTCCATCGGTTCCATAAGAGGCTCATTCTCAATTGGCTCCTCTTCTGGATCTTTTGACATCAAGAAGCCCGTAGGTCGAATTAAAACTCAGAGAAAAGCAAGAAAACAAAATGCCTAGATAGCTAAACACATAGATCCTATTATGCAGCTATATGAAGGAATCTTAGGTTATAGTCTAGGTCAAACCACCTACTTCTCTATAACCAATGGCTCTGATACCAATCTGTCACACCCCGCCAAGGCGGAAACGCGAGGCGTAACATGATAGGCATCATCACAACACATTGATGTCAACAATAGAGAATAACTAGAATGCAACTAAATATAATCCAAAGTGTTATGACGACACCTAACACAAGAGGGAGTCTTGTATTGAGGGTATTCGCACACACAATACATAGACATAAAATAAATCCAAATGTAACAATACGATCATTCAAATAACCAAAGCATGGAAAACATAAAATGAAGTCTCTAGAAAAGAAGGCTCCATAATGCAAACTTCCTAAAGTCTTTCTAGCCACGCAAATTAACCTCCTTAGCCTCACTATGCTCACCTAAAAATGATGCTTAAAACGTCAACAAATATGTTGGTGAGAGTCATAGGTTTAGACACACAATTCAAACTTTTAATCAATTACTGTGATTAATAAAAGCAAGGTAGGACAAATATGAACTATCATGAACTTATGCTAACATGCAATCCAATCATCATATCAAATCAACAAAATCATATACTGGGTAGGCGTACACCTCCAATCCAATCAAACACTGAGTAGGCGTACTCATTCGATCCAAATCAAAAACACTTGACATGCCAAACACAATACATGCAAGTAAATCATAATCCTTGACATGCCAAACACAGTACATGTAAGTAAATCACAATCCTTGATATGCCAAACACAGTACATGCAAGTAATTCACAACTAACATGTAACACAAGGTCATATAATAGTCATACAATGTCCACACTCAATTAAAACACATAATCACAGCAATCAAAACATTTCAAAACCATTTGCATCATTTCCATTCCAATTTAAAAACAATGTAAAAAAGGGACTATGAAACTCACCTGATGCACAACTACTTCACAAATCCTTGCAAATCAACTAAACATAAATAAAACACGTGTTACACTTGATTAGGCTAAATCTCCAAGTCGATGTAACAATCAATTGATAGACTATTAAGTATATACCATCTTTAAAAACCTTTTAAAAACACTTCTTAACCTTATTTATAACCTAAATACTCTTAATCCTTTTATTCTAATTTTTAGCTTTTGAGCAGAATTTTGTAGTCACTTTATAACCACAAATAAAATACTAAATCACCAAATTGGTACTTCCTATTACATTCCCAACCTTCCCAATGGGTTATGAACTTCTGTGATATTTTTAGAAAAAATAATAATTAGTCTAACTATTTTATAAAAATTCAACTTCACAGTGTGCCCATAAAATGACATGATCTGACCTCTTAAAAGTTTAACTTGATCAGACCCATTTAAACAATTGGGAAAAATCTACAAAAATTCAGGGGGTTCCTAGACATCATGAACATGCTATTGTGTGGATTTCATCTATTAAAAAAATATTTGATAGGGTTTTTGACCTCACAAACACAACCCAGATTATGTCCCGAAAATATAGTTTTGACAACAAACCTTGTAAAAATGATTTGACTGACTTCCACTCACTTTTAATTAATGAAACTACTTGGGTTGGAAAGTAGACTCTCTGTAGTTAATTTTAGTCTCAAGAAAATCAATAAAATCTATCTGTATGACCGAGATAAGGCTCTAGCAAGATGACCTAAAATTTTGCCCAGATTTCTATTCCGAATTTAGCATAATTAACCCTAGTTAACTTACCCAAGACCCTAATTATTATCCCTAAAATAATTTTTGATGATCAAAACATATTATTTACAATAACCTAATCCATCAATTCAATTGTTACATAATTAAAACAATGATTAAAACATATGTGTGATTAAGAGTGTAAAAACAAAACCGATTTAAGATTAACAATGAGGATACAGTTTTACTTTTTATAAAATACTGATTTTGTGTTAGACTTGGACTTGGGCTCCCCCTCTCCCCTTTTTCTTTTCCTTGAACCGATCCACACAAGCAACCTTAAAAAATTAAATTAATTTTTTTTATATTTATCTGAAAATTTCGGTATATATATATATATATATATATATATATATATATTTTATATATTTTTTAAACAAAACTATTTACTACATATTTACTCTAAACCTTTAAATAAATACATAATTTAAATTAAATACTTACACTACTTAAAATTAAGACATCTATACTACTATAATTTTACTAACTAGATTTATTTATTACTTCTTAATCAAACTATAAAATATTAACACACTAAATAATCTATACCCGAACCAACGATTCACATTCGATAACACCAATTCCTCAAACGCTCAAAAGCTCAACCGCACTAATGCTCAAACTCATTATCAAATTCGAAATAGAATGACTAAATCATCCATGTCTATACCCACAAGTACATATATTGACACACATATCATATCACATAAAACACCAAAATCGACTTAAGCACATTACTTAAAACACATAAAGCTAGCTAGGTTAACACTAACGGTTAAACTAACCTGGCTAAATCGCGGTTGTCACAATTTGAGTGTTTTCATCTTCCTATTTCATGAGATGTTTGGTTGTGTACTTGTAATAGATCAAATAAATGCTTTAACGGAAAATATCCTTAGGGATACATTTTTATAGACTTCTAAAGGCTACTTGAGGACAAGTAGGATTCAAGTGGAGAGATATTTGATGACATCAAATAACGTCTATTTTATAGCATTATTTATCCCATGTAATTAACCTATTTTGTATAATTATTGCAAAGAATTGTTACTTAATTGTTTGTATTTGAGAATTGCAGTAATTACGGAGTACTTGGTGAATATTAGCAGAAGGCGCGCATTCTGGAGCTTAAACGAAGATATTTTGAAGATTACTATTCTGACAACCAATACGCCGTATCCATCAAGGAAGATATGGTGTATCCGTGCCTGCACTCACCAAAGACCACAAAGGAAACAGGTTCAATACGCTGTATCTACTAAAGCCCAATACGCCATATCAGAGATATAGTATGTGAATATTATGGAAGATATCAAACGTGGTCCCTACTTCAAAAAACCTCAATACGCCGTATCCAATACATTGGATACGCCGTATCGACACCAACTCTAGACCCTATAAATACAAAACCCAAAAACGAGTTTTAAGTGTGCTAAATCATATTCTCGATACCTAAACCACAAAAGTCAATTTTCAGAGGAGAAAAGAGTAGAAGAGGTCTTGCAACGCATTCTAATCCATAGAAGACAACATGTAATATCTTATACTTTTGTAATCGTTTAGTTTTTGGTATCATTCGTTAACTCGGTTAGTTTACCTTGGCTAAGCCATTACTCTTGTTTTAATTATGATGTTCGAATGCTAATACCTTCGGGTATTAGCCATTATTATGAACATCTGAATGTTTGGTTTTGTTTATATCTCGATTGCTTGATTTATCGATGTATGCTTGTTTATGTTTATCAATATAATTGTTTACGTGTTTTTGTATGCGACCTATCATTCAACTGGATCTAGTGATACGGACCAAGTAATCTAGATGTCGGGATAGCTCTCCATATAGTAATTTATACATCTAAAATCATAGGATCATAAATATTGTTCTTCTAAATCCGTGCTAAGGATACGCTTCTGGCTTAACTAATTAATCGGATATTGCCTTTTGGTTTATTGAACATGTTGACTAGTATGTGAATCTAGATAATTCAACAAATAATGTTCTGATTCCATTAGATAGTTGGACAAGTGGACTACCAGTGTCTAGATTTCCATTAGCAGTAAGTGGGTTAAGTCTCTATGAGCTAGGGTTTAACAAGATCACCATTGCTTTAATCCTTAAGATAGATTATAATCAGCAAATAAGGATGCTTTATGCAGATGCTTTAATTGTAACAGAATTAATGTGTCTAGGTCTTAGGATGAAGTCCCGCCTAAGTCTAAGAATGATATGCCTCTTCGAGATAAGTAATCATTGCACTAAATAAACAAACCAACTTCTAATCGAATAAATGATAGCTAATACAGTTTTCTATCATAAGGCTCGACCGCTCTTTTATCCTATGTTAATTTGCTTGCGTAGGTTAAAGTGTCTTGAATTGATTGTAGTCACCAACCAAACCCGTGCCAGTCTTTCAGGCTGAACCCCTCCTTTTACCTGTTAGAATTATGATTAGAACTAACATAGGATTAGCATAGGTTTGACTTAGATTAGAATTAACTCAGATTAGATAACTAAAATTAGATAACCAAGATATATATAAATTGAGATATTTAACCTCGCTTCAAGTGTTCGACACCCTACTTACCACGAATCTACCACCGACCGGGTACACTGCCCGTTAAAGTGTTGTTTTTTTGTTAAGTCGGCAAAATATAAATTTAAAACTTGAATCATAAAAATATACACCACACAACGACACATCTGGGAGCCCTATCTAAACTCTTGCAAATTGGTACGGTGGCTCAATATCTGAGCGAATTTGAGAAACTGATGAACAGGGTAACCGATGTTTCGGAAGCCTTACTCATCTCGTTTTATATCTCCGTACTTATAACCGGCTCTACAACGGGAACTTCTAGTGTCGAAGCCTACGACTTAAGGTGAAGCCTTTTCCTTAGCCCGTATGACAGAGGCTCGTTTTGAGGACCAGTGGTCGGCCACAACCATCGTTATACCAAACGCCATCACCACAAGGATACATGTGCAACAATAGCCTGCTCAGCGTTTTTCTGTTACTCCACAAAATTCAGGACAACCACCATTACTACCCATGCCCACCAAACCTACCACCAACACGAACACTAAACCACTTTCCATCAAGTGGATTTCACCAGTTGAACGTCAAGAACGAATTAACAAGGGGTTGTGTTTCAACTGTGATAACAAATAGGTGCGCGATCATAAATGTCCCAATAAGTTTTTGTTGCTTATGGCGGGGAACGAAGACGACCCAAGACAGGAGACACCCGTGGAGGAAGTTAAAGCAGTGGAAAGCGTGGATATTTCCATACCCAATTCTTTGATTGGGCACGGAAGCCCTCGATCTCTACAACTGTGGGGAAAAGTGGGGACTGGTGATGTTCACGTGCTTATTCATAATGGGAGCACCCATAATTTTTTTCTGACATGATGTGGTTGAACGGATGTTTATGTCGATTAAGAAAACGAATCAGTTTAAGGTTTATATTAGTAGCAGGGAAACCTTGTTGTGCGAGAATATATGTTCACAGGTGACAATTTATATGCAAGGATTGTCGATGGAAGTCAACCTTTACCTACTACCAATGAAGGGACCCGACATGGTATTAGGTATTCAATGGCTGCAGAAATTAAGGAAGGTGACTCATGATTATGCTCAACAAACCCTGAAATTCACTCTTGTTAATTAGAAGTATTCCTTACAGAGTGATGAGTCGTTACACATGAAGCGGATTAGTCTCCATCGTATGCAGGTGTTATTGGAGACGAAATATGTTTATGGGGTTTATGAACTTCACATCTTATCGGCAGAGGAAGATGTTCATGCGACTGCACACGCGGGTTAGGAATCAGGGCATCCTGAAATTGATCAGCTTCTAGTACAATTTGACACACTTTTTAAGGTACCTACTACTCTACCCTCGCATCGACTAATTGATCATCGTATTCATCTATATCCCAATACCAAACCCGTCAACTTAAGGCTATATCGTTACCCTCATTATCAAAAGGGCGAGATGGAAAAGTTAGTAAACGCGATGTTGAGCCAAGGTATTATCCGTTTTAATCATAGTCCTTTTTCATCTCCCGTGTTGTTGGTTAAAAAGAAGGATGGCAGCTACCATTTTAGTGTGGACTACCGTTCGTTAAATACGGTAACGGTGAAGGACAAATTCCCTATTCCTACCGCCGACGAGATGTTCGACGAGCTAGGGGCTCTAACATCTTTACTAAATTAGATTTGCGAGCCGGGTGCCACCAAATACGAGTACATGAACAGGATGTTTACAAGACAGCCTTTCGAACCCATCATGGTCATTATGAATTCTTTGTAATGCCCTTTGGGCTCACCAATACACCGTCCACATTCCAAGCAATGGTGAATCGATTGTTTTCTCCATACTTGCGTAAATTCGTGATTGCTTTCTTTGATGATATATTAATTTACAGTACCACTCTTACCACACATTTGGAACATTTGCAATGTGTTTTTCAGTGTTTACAAGAACATCAGTTCTATGTCAAACAATCAAAGTGTGTGTTTGGGGTTGCGACACTCGAGTACTTGGGGGACATCATATCGGGTCGTGGAGGTGGAGATGGATCCAAAGAAAATAGCGGTTGTGGTTGGGTGACCGGTGCTTAAAACTCAACGGCAAGTTCGAGGATTTTTAGGCATCGCCAGGTAGTATTGTCATTTTATTAAGGGATATGCCACCATCATTGCGCCCTTAACTGACCTTCTATAGAAAGATGGATTTAATTGGGGGGGGAGGGGGGCAAGAGGCTAAAGCCTTTGACGTTCTTAAGAAGCAGTTGTCGAATGCACCGATTTTAGGCCTTCCAAATTTTGATCAGGCCTTTATTGTGGAAGCAGATGCATCATCAAAAAGTATTGGCGCCGTTTTAATATAGAATAATCAGCCCATAAGCTATTTTAGCCGCAAGCTAGGGTCTCGCATGCGCATTTCCGCTACTTACCAGAAGGAGTGTTTTGCTATCGTCGAAGCCTTCTATAAGTGGCGTTAATATTTAATCAGGGGACGGTTTATCATACGAACGGATCACAAAAGTATTAAAGAACTCATGCAAGAGGTGATTCAAATGCCGCTTCAGCAAAAGTATGTAAGGAAACTAATGGGTTTTGACTTTGTTATTAGATACAAACCGGGGGTGTCAAATCAAGTCGTGGATGCTCTCTCCCGTATGTTTGAAGATGAGGAAAGCGTGACCCCCTCATTCATGGCTATGAGCCAACCGATGGGGGGATTGCGAGATGAGCTACGAAGAGAGAATGCGACCTTATAAGAAGTGCTCAGTATACATCAGAGGTTGGAGCGTGGGGAGATACCTATGGGATTTCAAAGGGAGAATGGTCTTATGATATATCGGGTTCGTTATTATCTTGATGATAAGTCTAAGCTGAAAACTCCATTTTATGAGAGTTACACAACACGCATAGTTCCGGGCATGGCGGAACCAAAAAGATGCTGGTTGGGTTGTCCGCGTTATTTTATTGGAAGGGCCTGCGAAAGTCAGCAAAAGACTTTATCAAGTAATGTCTCGTGTGTCGACAAACGAAATACTCGACTCAGGCGCCCGGTGGGTACTTGCAACCTCTTCCAATACCATCGGCAATTTGGGAGGATGTTTCTATGGATTTCATTATAAGGCTGCCTACTTCGAAGGGATTCACGGCTATTCTTTTTGTGGTGAATCGATTTTCTAAGTATTCACATTTTGGATCTTTGCCAACGAGTTTTGATGCATACAAGGTTGCTGAGCTATTCATGGAGATCATGGTTAAACATCATGGGTTTCCTAAAACTATTGTGTCTAATCGCGATCCAATCTTTTGTTAGAAAGTTGTGGAAACAACAGTTTTAATTTAGTGGTACTCAGCTGAATCATAGTACGACATACTATCCTCAGACAGACGGAGGTCGTCAATAGCGGGCTTGAACAATATTTGGGGGCTATGGTGACAGATCAACCCCATCAATAGGTACGTTTTTTTGCCTTGGGCTGAATACTGCTATAATACTAGCTACCATAGTAGTATTAAGATGTCTCCACATCAAGCTTTGTATGGGAGGCTGCCACCATCGGTTATTCTATATCCACATGAGTCTTCTAAAGTAGTGGTGGTGGACGAATTATTGGTGGAGCGAGATGGCTTGCTACGACAGCTTAAGCAAAATTTATTGGCCGCTAAGCACCGCATGAAAATGAAGGCTAACTGTAAACCTTGGGAGGTGGATTTTAACCCAGGAGAGATGGTGCTCGTCAAGCTTCAGCTGTATCGCCAACTTACTGACTTCTAACAAGTTATCAAAGAGGTATTATGGGTCGTTTGAGGTAATTGAGCGTATCAGAAATGTGGCTTATCGTCTTGCGCTTCCTGCTACAAGCAAGATACATCCGGTATTCCATGTATCGATCCTTAAACCCTTTTCAGGTAGCCGCAATGAGGAGGTGTCAAATCTGCCCGAGGAATTTCAAGAAGGGAATCCAGTGGAGCAACGTTTTACGATTTGTGATTCTCGCATGGTTTTGCAAAATGGGATTCCAGTTCGGCAAGTATCAGTTCAGTGGGTTAGAGGTTCACCGAAGGAAGCCATGTGGGAATGGCTGTCGGAGTTTCAAGTGGTATATCCTGCTTTCTACCTTGAGGACAAGGTGATTTTCAAAGAAGAAGAGAATGTTATGTCCGAGGCAGAGGGTGGAGGAGGGCGAACCAAAAGGGTGTCAGTTGCTCCATCGTGGCACAAAGACTTCGTGATGGGTTAAGATAACTATCATAGTTTTTATTGTTTTAGGATACGTATTTGAATTGTTTTAGGATAAGTCTTTAATTAATGTGAGTCAGCTCATAAACTAGCATATAAGGTTTCATAATGAATGAAAGTCAATTAAGTTTTATGGTTAATAATTTTCTCTCGTTCTCTTCTTTTTTATGGAGCTAGCACTCGCTTGGAGTGGTGCATATTCTATTGTTACAGGTGGTAGTATCATATTTATTTTGTTTCTCTATAGTAATTGGACTTCTAATTTACGTTATAATTAGTGTATTAAGGCAAAATGTGATTATTTAAGTGCTTAGGTGGCATTGTTTAAATAACATGGCACTGTAAGGTTTTTATAGCAGTGTTAGTTTCACATTGAATGACTTTGCCACTTTGGTATTAGTTACACCATTTTGTGTCTTATGTTATAAACGACAATTTTTTTACCTGTCTACATTTCACCTCTTTCATATCTTGTTCAGGCGGGATTAGGTATCGTTGTTGTTGTATTTTGTGTCTTATGTTACTAATTAGCAAGCCATATTGACACATCAAACGGGCGTGTTGTGACGCCAGATCGCTATGTTAGTTCATTATGGACGTCCTCTAAGCACTAAATGTTATTATTAGATGGCTAAGTTATGTTAGTTTGACCGTTGACCGTTGATTGTTGACCGTTGATTGTTGTCCATTAAGCAGGTATAAGGCTCGTCTTGTTGCAAACGGACGCAGTCAACAGCAGGGTATTGATTGTGATGAGACATTTAGTCCGGTGGTTAAACCAGCTACCATTCGTACTGTTTTGAGTCTTGCAGTTTCTCGTGACTGGCCCATTCATCAGCTTGACGTAAAAAACGCTTTTCTTCATGGTCACTTATCTGAGACGGTTTATATGCATCAACCTCCTGGGTTTGTTGATCCTAACAAACCTAATTATGTTTGTCATCTACAGCGGTCTTTGTATGGGCTTAAGCAAGCTCCACGTGCTTGGTTTCAGCGCTTTGCTAGTTATGCTACACGAGTCGGTTTTCAGCATAGTAAAACTGATTCCTCTTTATTTGTCTTTCATCGAGGATCTGACATTGCTTATTTGTTGCTTTATGTGGATGATATTATTCTTACAGCATCGTCTTCAGCATTTTTACAACGGATCATTACTTCCCTCCACAGTGAGTTCGCTATGACGGATCTTGGTTCACTCAATTATTTTCTTGGTATTTCTGCTCAGCGGTCGGCAACTGGCTTGTTTTTGTCTCAATCAAAATTTGCAGAGGAAATTCTTGAGCGAGCTCATATGCAAAATTGTAACCCGTGCCGGACCCCTGTTGATACAGAGTCCAAGCTTGGTTCGGATGGTGACCCTGTCAGTGACCCAACCTTATATCGCAGCCTTGCTGGTGCTCTTCAGTATCTTACCTTTACGCGCCCAGACTTATCTTATGCTGTCCAACAGGTCTGTCTTTATATGCATGACCCTCGTGATCCGCACTTTACTGCTTTGAAGCGTATTCTTCGCTATGTTCGTGGTACTCTTGATTATGGCCTGCAGCTTCATGTATCATCTACTACTCAGCTTACTGCGTATACTGATGCTGATTGGGCTGGGTGCCCTGTTACTCGTCGGTCAACATCCGGGTATTGTGTGTTTCTTGGCGACAATCTTTTATCATGGTCTGCGAAACGTCAGGTTACCTTGTCTCGTTCTAGTGCTGAAGCTGAATATCGAGGTGTTGCTAATGTTGTTGCTGAGACTGCTTGGATCCGTAATTTGCTATGTGAGCTTCATACTCCTCTATTTACTGCTACCTTAGTTTATTGTGACAATGTTAGTGCTGTCTATATGTCTGCAAATCCGGTTCAACATCAACGCACGAAACACATTGAGATCGACATTCATTTTGTTCGTGACTTTGTTGCTTCGGGACAAGTTCGAGTTCTTCATGTCCCTTCAAGATTCCAGTATGCAGATATTTTTACGAAGGGCCTACCCACTGCTTTATTCATTGAGTTTCGCTCCAGCCTGAACGTCCGAAGATCTCCCGCTCACACTGAGGGGGGGTATTAACCATGTATAAATCAAGTCAACATTCAAAGTCAACGGTCAGCATTCAAGGTCAACGGTCAAACTAACATAACTTAGCCATCTAATAGTTATGGTGTTAGATATTAGAACGATGTCAAATGGAAGTACAAATATTAGAGTGGAGCAAAATAGAGGCATAATTTATTAAACTGAAAGGCTGCAAAAAAAAATACGTTCTTACTTTATAACATATTGACCTTTTAAAAAATCCACTTTGTTTGAAAGCTTACATATAATCTAGTCATAATTGTTTCTTTCTTAAGGAAGTAGTTTGTCTATGTTACGGGGTCAGATGTGAGATTCACTCACATCCGTTGTACTAAATCATTTTTGAAGTAATAAATTTACAAGGTAATAATCATATTCAACTGAACCATTTACAATACAGAGACAATATATAGAAAACAAATAAACATAACCCTAAAACTGACCCTAAAGCTAAACGAGCCTAAACATGTGGGTCGGGCCAATAGGCCTTTATTAACTAGCATCCTCTCTCAAACTCACAATGCTACATTGAGAGTTTGACAAGAAACTCCAAAATCAGACGGACAACAGCAGAGAGATCTGAACAGAGATAGACGAAGAGCAGCAGACAGATACAGATTCAGCAAAGAGGTCCGAACAGAGGTAGACGAAGAGCAGTAGACAAATACAAATTCAGCAGCAGAGAGGTCCGAACAGAGGTAGACGAAGAGCAGATCGAAGATGCATAGCACAAAATCACATAAATACAGAGATGAACGAGAGCCGATCAGGCAGGTGCATAGCACAGAATCACATAAATACGAAGATGAACGAGAGCAGATCAGGCAGACAACAGCAGATTCAGACAGTCAACATACATCAGATTCAGACAGCAGATTCAAACAAACATAATCAAACAAAGCAGATTATATCCGATGCAAAACGAGGCAAAACCAGACAAAATCAGACGGATGCAGAGCCAGATGTAACTAACATAACCAAGCAATCGGAACCATTCAATACCGATACCAATACTAATATCAATCCAACCCGATGTAAATATCAAATACCGATACCGATTTAATACCAATGCCAATAATAAACACGATCGAACGAACGCAAACTTAGATCCATGTGATGGGTAAATTAAACAGCGGCAACAAGAAGTGTAACAATGATGTATCAATGCAAACAGACATGGCAAACAAGCGAAAACACAAGGATTTGATCGAAACAAACAACCTTCTAACTTTTTCTTCTTCTTCTTCATAGCTCTTGATACCATGTAGAAATCAGAGGTAATACTAAAAATATAATAATCAGATTCAACTGAACCATTTACAATACAGAGATAATATATATAAAACAAATAAACATCACCCTAAAACTAACCCTAAACCTAAACGGGCCTAAACATATGGGTCGGTCCAATAGACCTTTATTAACTAACAGCGCGTACATATTTTAGTTTAGTTGGCAGTTTCATTAAAGTCGCCTTTAACAAACGAGCACTATGATATTTTTAAAAGCCCATGTTATTGCTAACCACCAAAAGAGTGGGATGTCATTACAATATGGGTTCTCTAAGGGGTCTATGGCTTAGCTTATTCAGCAAAAAATAAGGGTTTGTGGGGTTTGTTTGATGGAGAGCTTTTGTAGGGTTTTGTCTTAGGCGTGTTGGGTTTTTTTTTTGCTATGTGTTGTTTGCTTTTTTGTTTCGTCTTTTTTGCCATATGTTTCTTTTGCTTGCCTTATGTATTTTGCTTTATTTTTTCGCATGCCTTGTTCCTTTTCTTGAATCCTGTGTCGGGACTGGCGGGGCTCGAACCCGCAGTTTCCGCCTTGACAGGGCGGTGCTTTAAATCAAGGCAAGTTCAATGGGATCTCCTTTGTCTCTCAGTCTCAGTTGCAATACTTGTACATGAAAGGCACTGAAATACCATTAAATAGAAAGAGAATTGAATATCTCACTTCAGATCTATCAAACTGTATACCTTCAATATCGAACTTCTCTGAGCAATTCTAATGCGACCAAAATGCCTAAACAAGACAAGAACCAACTATATGCTTAACACAAACAGGTCCTCCCTCAAGTATCATTTGCTTCGCGGGTAGGCCCACTTAGGCTAGAGGGGCATTGTCCCTCGGTTTTTAGCAACCCCCGGTGTGTAATCGACATGTTGTTAGCTTCAACTCGTTCGAATAAGAATTTGCAATTACCTCTGCTGTCAATTTCTTATTCATTCATGGCGCTCGGCCAGTGCTCCTTTCTCAAACCAGAACAACTATGAACGTTAGAGAAGATAAGGGAGGAACCTTTCTTTATCATGCTTTCGATAAAAATTTATATATATGTAAAAAAAATAATAAAAAAATTGTCGTTCTATCGCGGGATTGGATATGATCTGTGTACATTTCACCTCTCTCATACTTTGCCCATGCGGGATTGGGTATCGTTGTTGTTGTTTGACGGAGACCTTTATAAAAACTTAAGCTTTAGAAATAAGTTTTGTTTTGCAATAGTTGATTTTGGAATCCACAAAGCATATTTTGAAAGTGACTGGAGCTTTAGAAAATAGCTCATGGCAATATAACACCCTCCATATACAAGCTTCAACTAATTTTGCTAAACACACCCTTAAGATCGAAAGCCATTCCTTAGGAGCTTTTTTTTTTCTTTGAAAAGCAAATAAGCAGTGTATTACAAGTGTTAGTTTGACTAAGCCATTTGATGTATTTTATGGTTCAAAACAGCTAAACAAGTTTGAATAGAAATGTAGTTCAAATGACTTTTACTTTACCCGTGTCTAACAATAATATTTGAGAGACATTTATGGTTGTATAGGATTGCTTATTTGAAACCACTAGTCTGCTTGAAAAATAAGTAGATATCATCTTAAAAATAAGCATACGAACGGCTTTACCCAAAACGTTAAACCTTAATAAGCAACTCAAGTTGGAACGACTGGCTTAAAAATCCGTACCTTGTCGCTTTGTAATTCCTAGCTTCTTGCTAGTGGTTTAATAATATATTGTTGTTCAAAAAAAAAATCTCAAGTTGGATGTCATTAGTTCTAGCAACTACATAATTGCATTTATCTGTGCATGAAATGGTGATGAACGCCAATGAATAATACTATACAATAAACAATACAAATATAAGTCAAACCCAGATATAAAAATGATTAGAAGTCCAAAAAGAACATGTATAATTTGCGGCCGTCAAGCGCCGTCTTGAATACTTCGTAACAAATTGAATACATGCAAATTTAAATTATTAGCTGTTTAACGCGTACAATCATAGCAAGTTGGTAGAATCATCTCCACCGTTGATTCTGTCCGGTCCCACAAAAAGAAAACACGTAAAAGAAACTTCATGATAATGGACGGTCAAGATTAATTGTCTGAGCTGTATTTAGAATGGACACATGGGATTTCCGTGTATCGCGTCGTCTGTAATCACGGATGCTACGAGTTGGCTTTAGTTTAGGGTTATGAATACTTGTTACGTTAAAAAATTTCATAAAAAGAATATAGATCAGAGTATGTTTATAGACTATAGTTTTGTTATATTTATGGTCTGTGTTTTGTTTATATAAACACGTTTATGATAATTATAGATAATTGTCAAGTTTTAAAACTTGATATACAACTTTAAAGATTGTTGCACATTTATCATGACTCAAATAGATGATTGGTACGTAACGTGATCGAAATTTCGATCAGGGTGATGATATTAGCAGTCATTAAAATCTTGTTGTTTGATTGACTCGACTTTCCGGTTCACGGCCAGTCTGCCAAAGAAACAGACTTTTTTTCTTGCCCAAAACCAGTTAAAGATTGAATTGTCTGGTCAACTCGAGTTATAAAACATTGAATATTATTAGAGACGTGTATCTGATGATGGTACAAATATAGATTATAGATTATGAATACAAATATAAATTATCTATATCTATGTATAAGTGTCATGAACTCATGATATGTCTCTTTCGGTACATGTCGTTGCGTTTTAGTTACTTTGTACATTAAACTTACTTACGTGTTTTATGACATTCAGATTTAATCAACCAAAGTGAATAAAGGAAAACTCTATTTGTTTATGTAAAAGAACACATAACCTATGTAAGTAAAATGTACTATACTTTCGAATCAAAATCAATGCAAGTGATTACGTATAAGGAATAATAACATGAGTCGAAAAGGCACATATATGTACATGTAGTAATGCCGTATTAGTAAAGAATGAGTTTGGCTGTTGTCTAAGAGTTTTAGGGTAAAAGAATACTTGGGTATGAATGTGTAATAATTAAGATATGCAAGTACATGTGAAATTTAGAAGAAAACTTTTGCTAGATTGAAAAGGTTTTTGCTACCATTGCGTACGCAAATGCCAAATATGCTGTACGTCTTGAAACTTATTATATACTCCCTCCGTCCCTAAATAAGTGTCCACTATTGACTTTTAGAGTCTTTTTCCATCAACTTTGACCTTAAATTATTTTGTTTATGTTATATAATACTTAATGAAAAATATATCAATGAAAATACATTTAAAACTCAATTAATTCATATATGTTGCATCAAGTATTATATAACACAAAAAGAAATAATTAAGGTCAAAGTTGCGAAAGTTTGACTTCAAAAGTCAATAGCGGACACTTATTTAGGGACGGAGGGAGTAACAAAGAGTTTATCTATTTTCCTTTTCTTTTTTTGAACTAGTTTCTCATCTAAGTACATTATTAGATAAATTGACATAACGAGTTTTCTCTAGTTTAAACTAGCCAAAATGACTTTTCTTCTTGAGGGAAATGCAAAAATCATCCCTGTTTTTTTTCAAAAAACTGTCTCACGTCACTCGTTAAAAATTTGCCCAAAATACATCCCTCCGTCAATGTTTTGAGGCACGATACATCCCTTGGACTAACGGTGCAAAAAAATTTCCATTAAGTATTAACGAGGGTCTAAAAGGATGGTATTGTTGTCTTTTTGCTGCCACAGGGATATATCGTGAAACTTTGTTTTAAAAAAAATATTTTTTTAGTTTTTGTTTGTTTTTTAATTTTGTTTAAAAAATAACTTTTTTACATTATTATTCGCAAAAATATTTAAGATTATTTTACAATTTAAAAAAAAATTTGCACTTTTTAAAATCTTAATTTTTTTTAAAAAGTTGCACTTTTTAAAATCTTATTTTTTTTTTAAATTAATTTTTTTCGTACTTTTTAAATTTTAAAAAATTTAATTTTTTACGTTATTATTCGTGGAAAAACTTAAAAAAAATTTACAAAACTTTTTAAGAAAAATTTCGTATTTTTTAAAATCTTAGTTTTGTAAAAAAAATTTATAAATTTCGTATTTTTAAAATCTTAGTTTTTAAAAAGTACAAAAAAATTTTAAAAAGTTTTGTAAAAAAGTGCGATTTAAAAAAAATTAATTTTTTTAAAAAAAAGTGCGAAGTTTTTTGTAAAATTTTTAAAAGTTTTGTAAAAATTCTTTTTTTAAGTTTTTAAAAGTACGATTTCGGTTAGATTATTTTTTAAAAGTTTTAAAAAATTTCGCACTTTTTTTACAAAACTTTTAAAATCTTTTTTGTACTTTATAAAAACTAAGGATTTTAAAAAATACGAAATTTTTAAATTTTTTTTTTTACAAAACTAAGATTTTAGAAAGTAGGAATTTTTTTTTAAAGTTTTGTAAAAAAATTTTAAATTTTTTCACGAATAATAATGTAAAAAATTAAATTTTTTAAACTAAAAAAAGTACGAAAAAAAATTATTTTTTTTTCAAAAAATTAAGATTTTAAAAAGTGCGAATTTTTTTTTAAAAAATCTTAAATATTTTTCCGAATAATAATGTATAAAAGTTATTTTTTTAAACAAAATTAAAAAACAAACAAAAACTAAAAAAATATTTTTTTTAAAACAAAGGTTCACGATAAATCCCTGTGGCAGCAAAAAGGCAACAATACCCTCCTTTTACACCCTCGTTAATATTTAACAGAAAAAATTTTGCATCGTTAGTCCTCATGGATGTACCGTGCCTCAAAAAAAATTGCACTATTAGTCCAAGGGATGTATCGTGCCTAAAAAAAATTGCACCGTTAGTCCAAAGGATGTATCGTGCCTCAAAATATTGACGGATGGATGTGTTTTGGGCAAATTTTGAATGATATCTGTGAGACAGTTTTTTAAAAAACCACAAGGATTGTCCTTCCCTCTTTATTCTTTCTAAAATGTATATGATCACTTGACAGAATCTGGACTGGGATCGACTAGCTATGTTTCATTTTTGTGTTCTTGAGCGTAAATCCAAACCGTTCTCATACGTTTATGGCGTAACTTAACTTTTTTGTGTCATATGACAAAACGATGTCATTATGGGTTTATATCGAATAAGTTATGGATTCAAGTTCCGTTCGACATGTTTATTAGACCAAAAATGATATGGATGTGTGAAAATTCGCATTTAATTTGTGTAAAACCCCTAAATCCGATAATAATTGATATGACTTGAGTAGTTCAAAACCGAACCGGCTTTTAATTCGATTATGTTTATCATTCGACTATTTCAATATATTATACAAGTATACAACGCATACCCTAACTACTTTTTTTTAACATGATTGATTTGAATTGATACTATATTTTAGAATTTTGGAAAAGATTAACATAAGAAACCGTACATGATGGTTCATTTTACACACACAGCTAGACAAGTGGGTCCATGTGCATATAAACTAGTTAACGTATACGAGTCCTATATAAACACTAATTCTTCAACTTCATGCAATATCAAACTCTCTCACTCTCTATCTCCAATTCTCATCAAAACATTTTCCTAAAAATGCAAAAACCAAACGGATTATATTTGTGTGTTCTTCTTTGTCTTGTTGCAATCGTTAATGCAGAAGACCCGTATCGATATTTTACGTGGAATATTACATATGGAGACATATACCCTATGGGTATTCGTCAACAGGTAAAAATATTTCATAAATCTTGATTCTAGGATCATAGGTTTTTGACTCGGTTAGTATGTATTGAGATCTCAGAATCTAATGATCGTTTTTGTGTCTCGTTTTGTAGGGAATTTTGATTAACGGGCAGTTTCCGGGGCCGGAAATATATTCAGTAACGAACGATAATCTCATTATCAATGTCTTCAATAATCTGCCTGAGCCTTTTCTTATTTCATGGTAATTGATCTCTTAATCTTCTGAGTTTTTTCAAGTATGAACTACAAAAGGTTTTAGTGAATACAATTGGTTTTCAATAAGATTTGCATGATTTAATGTATGGGAAAAAATTGCAATTACTTATTCAATGAAGTGTGAACACTAAAGTATGATGATGTGAACATTCTATTAATATTCCTTATTCCGCGTTAATTCATTTTGATTTTTATTAAGAAAAAGACTGATCATGACAATTAAATATTTTAAATTAGTTTCTGATTGTAACATTTGGACTATTTCTATTTTTTCGCTCTTGGTTTTTGGTTTCCTAAATTAGAAAAATATAGAAACAGAATCACACATTATTCGGCACAAAACACCTAACAATGTGATTTTGTTGTGTTTCTTAACATAGGAATGGAGTACAACAAAGACGGAATTCGTATCAAGACGGAGTCTACGGGACAACTTGCCCGATCCCATCTGGACAAAACTTTACGTACAAGTTACAAGTTAAAGATCAAATCGGAAGCTTTTACTATTTCCCCTCACTCGGGTTCCAAAAAGCTGCCGGTGGATTCGGGGCCATCAAAATATTGAGTAGGCCCCGTATCCCCGTCCCCTTTCCTGAACCCGCTGATGATTACTCTATTCTTATCGGTGATTGGTACACCACAAATCACACGGTAACTAAACATATCTTTAGACATGTCACCTATAAACAATTTCACGACCTATCTCGCCTAACAATGAATTTTTTTATTTTGTTATGTGTTTTAGAGACTCGAGTACATTTTGGACCTCGGATGGAGGCTTCCATTTCCCGACGGAGTTTTGATCAATGGTCGTGGTGATGGTGGTGTGTCGTATAATGTCGAGCAAGGTACATTGTTTAGTAATGCACATGTGTACTTTTATTTCTCACCTAAGTATAACTAAATTAATCCTTAACAAAACTTGACTGATTATTTCAGGTAAAACATATAGGCTAAGGATATCAAATGTTGGCCTACAAAACACATTAAACTTCAGAATCGAAGGTCACTCGATGACACTAGTTGAAGTCGAGGGGACTCATACGGTCCAAACATCCTTATCATCACTCGATATTCATGTTGGACAATCGTACTCGGTTTTGGTCACTGCTGATCAACCACCTCAAGATTATTACATTGCGGTTTCCTCTCGTTTTGGTAATTCGACCCTTAACACCACTGGCACTCTTCGTTATACCAACTCCCAAAAGGCGGTATCCGGCACACCTCCACCCCCTCCCGATAATGACATTACTTGGTCACTAAACCAAGCTAGATCAATCAGGTAAAAAACAAATATATTCGTCATGGTTATTATTCGTGACGGATTTTGGTGTCGGGTTTTAATTTGATTGCTTGTTATTTTTTTCAGGACTAACTTGACTGCTAGTGGACCGAGACCGAACCCACAAGGGTCATATCATTACGGACAGATTAACATAACCCGAACAATTAAAATAAAAGGTGCTGCATCAATAGTAGATCGAAAGCAAAGATACAGTGTTAACGGTGTTTCGTTTGTCGAAGCTGATACGCCTCTTAAGCTGGCGGATTACTTCAACATTAGTGGAGTTTTCAAGGTAGGGAGCATTCCTGACCAACCGTCAGGTAATGCCCCCTATCTCGACACTTCCGTTATGGGTGCCGATTTTCGAGATTTTATCGAGATAGTGTTTGAGAATAAAGAAAATATTATCCAAAGCTGGCATCTTGATGGATACAGTTTCTTTGTTGTTGGGTAAGTTTTTTTCTCAAGCTTTATGTTTTGCTGGCGGAAGGGGGGGGTGGGGGGGGGGGGGGGGGTGGGGGGGCGGGGGCTGGTGGCGTGCAGGTAATGGGGCCACCACACAGGGGGGGTGGGCCCGGGTTGGGATCGAAACTGGTCCGGTTATGGTGGCCGGGGAGGTGTAGGGGGTGTTTTTTTAAGGTATTTTGGGGTTGAGAATATTGAAAATATTATCAAATACATGGCGAGTCATTATCTATATAGATAAAGTTTTTCTTTGTTTGTTGGGTAATTTTTTTTCAAAGCGTTATGGTTTTGCAACACTCATCATCACACACTTACGAGTTTAGATTTGCACAAGCCTCTATATTTGTGTTCTGTCGCTAGGGGGGAAACTTTTGGTAGTGGGCGGGGATGGTAGTAGCGGGAAGGATGGGGGGTGGCGAGGGGGGGGGGGGGAATATGGTATCATAAACAGCATGGATCAAGGCCAATGGAGCAATACGAGTCGAAATGATTACAATCTTGTTGATGCAGTCTTCCGTTCTACTGTGCAGGTTTGGTTCTTTTTACGACATTTAGTAAATTGTCGAAATCTCTCAGGATCACTATTAGTCCCCCATTAGGAAAAATATGCATTTATCATCTGTACATTCTAAATTTGTCGAATTTTCTGAATGTAGGTATATCCGAAGTCATGGACAGCGATATATGTAGCCCTTGACAATGTGGGGATGTGGAACATCAGGAACGAGTTTTGGGTTCGACGATATCTTGGTGAACAATTTTATCTTCGTGTTTATTCGCCAGTGATGTCACCACGAGACGAGTACCCTCTACCTGAAAACGCTCTTCTCTGTGGCCAGGCTGTTGGGAAAAGATAATAACACGTCGCAATAGCGATCACGACCAAAAGTTGGTCATATTCTTTGCAACACTTCATTTTTTTGTACACAATTAAAGAATATGTACTTAATTTACTTCAATCAGTTACAGATATGTTCATGATATAATAAATACATCATTTTATTTTACTCAATATAATCATTCATTGTTTCAAATGTCTTAAGCTACGGTCACAATTTTTTTCCATTAATTTGATGAACAAATCTGATCATCATATCCTTCCTATATATTTTTTACGCACCGATGCAAATTCTTACTTTTCATTTCATATAGTTGACAAATCGTGAACTGTGCTTTCTTTTACATAATTTAAATGTTCAACTCAATTTTACTACATAGATAAGATTGAATCGTGTTTCATTATAAAACTTTTAAGTTTTCAATATTCTTGAATTTTCCAAAATATGAAAGTAAACCAAAGTAAATCATTTATATCTAGTATTAAGGACGGAACTTGAACGTTGTAGATGAAGCCACTACAATAATTTCTTCACACTTTATGAAGCGTGAACTTTATTTTTAGGATATTCACACTTATAAGTGTTAAGAATTGTTTCAAAATTCTCACACTTAAAAGTGTGAAGAATTAAAAATTCACACTTAAAAGTGTGAGAAAATGTTTTATAAATCATAACCATGACAATTGAAAGTGTGAAGAATTGTTTTAAAATCTTCACACTTTAAGTGAAGTTTTTAATAAATCTTTATACTTAGAAATGTGAAATTATTTGTTACAACCAATCGGTTCACATCAAGTTTAGGGTGAACTTTTTAAATTCACACACTTTAAAGTGTGAAAACATGTAATAATAAGTGTGAAAAGTGAATCATTTTGTTGTAGTGAGGGGCCAAATTGAAAACAATTATTTAAGGAGGCTGATATACATTATGCTGAAATTTTAATATTAAAAACGACTAAAACTATATATAAAAAAGTATATAATGTACATAGGGTTAAAAAATTTAGAAGGGCACAATCCCTCTCAGTTTCTTTTAAGTTTCGTCTCTATGTAGCATAGAGCCATAGATAATGTCAAGTGGGCTTTGTAAAAAAAATGGGCCTAAATAACCACAATATACATGCACATGGACATGTAGGTTGATGCACTCTCTTTTGGGTTGCTTTGAGCGGTTGCCCATATGACCCATAGCTAAATCCGAGCCTGCTTAGATTATGTTTATTCACAATTTTTTCCAACCTAATATCTTATTAAAATATTATTTTTTTACTCCTCCACCTATACAACCTATACATACAACCAATCTCAATTTTTTCACCATTTATCAACAACCCAACCTAACATATAATATTATTTATTTTATATTTAATTTATTACATATAATGCCAATGATATTGTGACATGTGTAGGTTGGATGCATAATTTGAAAGTCATAGAGTGAACCGTTCGTTGATATAGTTTGGTTGCTTTTGTACTTTTCATAATTTAATATTGTATATGACCTCCCAACCGGCTGGTCAAGAGCTATGGATAAACATATTCTTACAATATGTATTCATAAATCATAACATGGATTCGTTGAAATCAAATAGTTTAAAAATTAAAATAAACAAAGAGATGGGTGAAAATGTAATTTTATTTTTTGCCTTTTAAAAGAGAGAAAACCATAGATTCATATCCAGTGAACTTAGTTTTTGGTTCTTTGTAATACATCCACAGAAAATTAGCGTAAAATTACATGTATACCTCACACTTGGTCAACCATTTTTCTCATTATCTCCTAAACACTCTCGTCTCACAATTATAAAACTACAATTTACAATAGAAAAAGAGGTTTTAGATTTATGGTGCCATCAAAATTCGCTAGAGATCAATCTGATGGGATGTAGTGCGTCTTTGTTCTTTAAATACATGTGATTAGCGAATAACAATTCATGTACATAACATGTTGGTGTGAAACTGGATTATTGGTTTCAGCCATACATTTTTACGTTTCGAATGGATAATGGCGATTACCGAGAGATTTGTCTTTTCAACATCAGTTGCCATTCAAAAGAAATAAATATAGAAAATCAATATCAGTTTGTGATTCCTAATACTAACTCATCTGTAATGGTCGAAGTAACGATTACAGCTACTTCTTGTTGACTTAAAGCGTTTACATTATGGATAGATTCCAAGCATGAACAAAATTGCACCTGCACAAAATGCACTAAATAAATCAGTTGTAGAACAACATGCATGTTACTCCGTATTTGATTGCAAATGTTTCACGTGATGTTGTTAGTATTAGCTGTCATTAGTCTTATCCGTTAAGATTAGATGTGATTGTATTAATTGTGATTTGAGTCATATCCCATAATGGTAGGATGTTACATAGTTAGTCATAGTCTCATTCATATATAAAGGGATGTTGATGTATAATCCGATCATGGCGAAATAAACATCAGAGCCAACCCTAAACACTTTAAAAAAAAATACACGCCCCTAAATCCTTAAATCTGCCGTTGCATTTTTTTCTGTCTTTGCTTGCGTGCTGCTGCTATCATTTGCTTGCATTATTTCCTTTTCATATTGCATGCTTAATTGTTGTCGTATTACTTTTCTTCTAAGCGCGCACATATGATAAGTTATTAATAACACAAATTGGTCTACCTGATGTCACACGTCTCATAGGTGTTTCCAATCAGTATAATGTTGCATATCATGCTACTTTATGGATCATAGCCATTTACACCTAACATGGGACTTTGTTAATTCCAACAGTCCAACATGGCCGATTCCATTTCACAATCCTGATTCCCCCTATACTCAGGGCCACCCAGCCCAACAATTTGGGTTATGTTTATCTCATTCTGGACTTGGACACTATTGTCCATCACCTACTCAGGCCCGCTTCATTACCATGACAAACCTCAAGCTAATTTGGTTTGTATTCTGTGCACAATTCAGTAGGCCCAAAGTGCATTCCCAGCAGCCCGAATACACAATCAGCAGGCTATCCATACTGTTCACACGTCAAGTGTTACCAATCAGTATAATGTTGATTTATCAAGATACTTTAATGGATATATCTAATTTAACCTACATTTGACTTTGTTAACTTCAGCTAGTCCAAACATGGCGAATCCACATTTTCACACTATACCCCATATATATCGTCCAGCCCAACAATTTGGGTTTATGTTTATATTCTTCTGGACTTGGACACTATTGTACAATCCCCTGCTTAGTCCGCATCAATATATGTCACTCCCTCAAGGTTATTTGGTGTCTTCTCTGTGCCAATTCAGCCGGCCTAAGTGCTGCCATAGCCAGCCCATTTATACCAATCCAGCAGCCATCTATATCGTATCCACTAAGCGTTACCAAATGATGGACTATTCAAGACCAAAATTGGAACATGGATATGGGGCGTCCTCTTCATTAGTCGGATTGGAGAGGGAACAGCAGAAATTTTATTTGATGCTAGCCCCTTTTAACCAGGGGGCGGTACGGTGGGTTTACAATGACGGTGCTTTGATTTTGCTTTTTCATTTTTTGATTTTTTTTGTTTTTTCTTGTCATCCCCCCCTCATTTTTTTTTCTGTCATCCGCTCGACTTTCTACTTACTACCTCCTAACGTGAAAATCGCGCAAGCGAAGCCGGGAAATGGACCGCAGCGCAACAACTAGGACTCGTGTCGGAGGACTTTTGAGCGTGAGGTATGCTCACTTCTTTTAGCAATCCAAGCTTGTATAAATCTGTATTTGTTGGCAACGGCCAACCCATACCCGTGACTCACACGGGCAATAGCCTTGTGCATACACCACATAAACCCCTTTCACCTTCATCACGTTCTTGTCACACCTAATATAATTAAAATTTTGATTTCGGTTCGACAATTCACTCGTGACGATAATGTGTCTGTTGATTTTGATGCTTATGGATTTTCTGTAAAGGATTACCAGACCCGCCGGCTTCTTCTTCGCTGTGATAGTATCGGTGATCTATACCCTGTCACTCAACAACCATCCTCTACCACAACCTTTGCTTTGCTTTCATTGAGCCCCACCACGTGGCACAGACGCCTTGGACACCCGAGTGAAGATGTGCTTCGTCGTTTAGAGTCTTCTCATTTTATTTCATATAATAAAACAAAGTTACCCGCTTTGTGTCATGCTTGTCAATTAGGCAAACACACTAGGCTTCCTTTTTACAGTTCCGAGTCGAATGTTGGGTCTGTATTTGATATTATTCACTCTGATTTGTAGACATCCCCCATCTCAAGTGAAAGTGGCATTAAATATTATGCTATTTTTTATCACTTCTCGCATTATGTTTGGGTGTATCATTTGCTTCATAAATCCAACTTGTTCGATACCTTTGTTACTTTTCGCGCATATGTGAATAAACAATTTAATGTTGATATTAAGGCTTTGCAATGGTGGACCATGGTGGTGATTGAGTATGGAAAATACCGCTTTCAAAACTTTTTTGGCCAAAAATGCATGCAGTTGCGGTTTTCTTATCCCAAAACCTCTCAACAAAAATGGGAAATCAGAACGTATGCTTTCGTACCCTTATCAACTTACCAGACCCTACTGTTTCTAAAGCTCAACCCATACCTCCATCATATTGGGGGGAAGCCTTAAACATGGTTCCGCTCACCTTTTATTATATCCTTCAATCACTGCCATCTATAATGACGATAACGTTCACCTAGCTTCATAACAAACCAAACCACATATGATTATTGTGATTGTGTTTTGGATGCCTTTGTTATTACAATATTTTCTTTGATCAAAAACTTCACCTAGGGCCACAGCTGTGTCTTTCTTGGTTCCCGCTATACATCGAGGGGACGTTGCCTTGACCATTTCAACCAACAATAATCAAAAATCTCCGACATGTCATCTTTGATGAGACCAATTCCCTTTTGGGTCCATGACCGCCGGTCACTCACCACATCCTACGGATTTAATTGTACCCTTCACAACACCCATACATCCTAAATACTCATCCTAACAATCACCAATTACTCCACCTAACTGACATGCATCCATCCCTACTCACACGAGGCCTGCCCATATCACCTCATGCCCAACGCACTATCCCCCACTAACACCCACCTTACCCCTCGTACTCTAGCAATGCCCAACAACCCAAATGTTCGATCCCTCTTTTATCTTCAAACTCACGAGGCCCTACTACACTTAAGCCAACACCGAATAAACACTTATCACCTCACCTGTTTCTACTGCTTATGGGAACACCCCAACTACCAATACTCATCATATGGTCACCCGTGCAAAAGCTGGAATTTCAAAACCTCTTACGCGTATAAATTGTCATGCCACTACTACTTCGCTTATTCATCGCTCTCATTTACATGCTCTTCGTGACCCTAATTGACATAAGGCTATGGTAGATGAATATAATGCTTTGATTTCTAACAGAACGTGGGCTCTTGTGCCTCGTCCAGCTAATGTTATATATTGTTCAATTCTTTTGTGGTTTTTCAAGCATAAAGTTTAAGGCAGATGGCTCGTGAGAAGGTATAAAGCTCGATTGGTTAGTGAATGGTCGCAATCAACAGCAGTGGGATTGATAATGATGACGAGACCTTTTGATCGGTCGTTAAACGGCTATTATTCGTTACTGTTCTTGAGTCTTGCAGTGACACGTGTTTGTCCTATTCACCAGTTGATTGTTAAAGATTGATTTTCTTTCTTGTCAGTTATCTAAGGACAGTTACATGCATCTCAACCACCAGGTTTTTGATTATGCCCTCCCTGATTATGTTTTTCATTTGCAGCGTTCTTTGTATGGACTTAAACAAGCTCCTCGGGCATGGTTTCAGCAGTTTGCTAGCTTTATTACACGTGTCAGTTTTCAGCATAGTAAGAAACCGATACGTCACTATTTGTTTATCACATGGGTTCGGATGTTGCTTATTATCTTAATATGTGGATGGCTTCACTACTACAGCTGCGTCTTCACTGCTCTATTACAGCGGCATTAATTACATTACATTTATAGTGAGTTTGATATGATTGAACTTGCTCCCTCTTAACTATTTCCTTGGTGGATCTGCACGCGATCGAAGTCTGGATTGTTTTTGTTCAGTCTAAATGTTGCAGAGAAATTCTTGAGCGCGACTCACCTGCAACAGTGTAAACCCATGCAAGACCCCTGTGGAACACAGAGTCCAAACTCGGGTTGATGGTTGACTGTCAGCGACCCTACTTTATATCGAAGCCTTGCAGGTGCCCTTCAGTATTTGACATTCACATGCCCGGATATATCTTATGCTGTGCAGCAGATCCGTCTTTACATGCATGATCCTCGTGATCCACATTTTACTGCTTTAAAGCATATTTTGCGCTATGTTCGTGGGACTATTGACCATGGACTTCAGCTTCATGTCTCGTCCACTAGTCAACTCACTGCTTATACAGATGCTGATTGGGCTGGTTTGCCCAGTTATCGGAGGTTCCTCCGTGGTATTGTGTGTTTTAGGTGATAACCATTGTCTTGGTCGGCCAAACGACAGGTTACATTGTCTCGTTCTAGTGCTGAGGCATAATATCGAGGTGTTGCGAATGTTGTTGCTGAGACTGTGTGGATTTAAAATTTGTTGCTTAAACTTCATACTCCTTTCTCTACTGCTACTCTTGTCTATTGTGATAATGGCAGTGCTGTGTATCTGTCTACTAATCATGTGCAGCATCAGCGTACTAAACACATCGAGATTGATATTTCATTTGGTTGAGAATTTGTTGCGTCCTGGTCTGGTTTGTTATGCTTCATATGTCCCTTACTCAGATATGCAGATATTTTTACTAAGGGTCTCCCCACAACTTTATTTCTTAAGTTTCGCTATAATCTGAACGTTCGAAGACCTCCCGCTCAAACTGCGGGGGAGTATTAGCTGTCATTAGTCTTATCCCGCTGTGATTAGCTGTCATTAGTCTTATCCGTTAAGATTAGATGTGATTGTATTAATTGTGATTTGAGTCATATCCCATAATGGTAGGATGTTACCATAGTTAGTCATAGTCTCATTCATATATAAAGGGATGTTGATGTATAATCCGATCATGGCGAAATAAACATTCTAATAGTTAGTGGCAAAATAATAGCCGGGATAGTGAGACGAGAGTGTTGGGGAGATAGAAAAAAGGGAACATGGGTTAAGTAAATCAATGACAAATATTAATCATTAACACTGTTGTGTTCTCTAGTTTTTTTTTACTAAAGAAAAGAAAAGAACATGAAGGAACACATAAATAAATGGTGTTCTCAAGATTTTTTTAAGAATGAAGGAATGAAGGAGGGAAGGGGAAAGGAATGGACCTTCTATGTATTTTGTTCCAAATTGGTTATGTCCAAAATTGGGGGGTAAAGTAAAGAAAGAGCTGTTAGTTACAAGTTTTATAAAATTACAAATTTAACCCTATTGACCTAGACCATTCTTTCTCCCATACTGCATAACACACGATTACACATCACCCTATCACACAATCTTTGATTTTTTTTAATAATACAGGTATTCCGCTTTCAATCTATATTTCATCTCACAAAAGTGATAGTAATGTTTAGTTATCACACTTTATTAATTTTTTGTTCATATAATAGTTATGCGGTCATATGTACCATTTTTTTGTGAGTAAAAAGCAAACCATGAATGAGGTTTCAAGAATTATTATTTCATACCAACTTTGAATGAATTACTGTACATTTAATTTATAAATTTATGCTTTGTGAATTAACAGTTACATAACAATTTATACAAGAATTTCGTTTGTGTATTTATTGTTAAAAGGGTATGTATGTAATATTATTTTGGTTGTCTTTTCTTTTCCTTATAACTGGAGAACACAAAATAAAGTAGAAACTTTCTTTATCATCTCTTCCCCTTCTCTACCTTACTTTACCATACCTTTTCTTTCTTTAAAAAAACAACTTGAGAATACAACTTAAGAGAATCAAATCGAGTTGAGAATCTGAATAAATATATAATTATTCTAGACAAACAAATAAATATGTGTGCTTACCAGATTATATTTGTATTTTAAAGTGTTACTGAATATAGTGCTAATATTATAAAGCCATAGGATCATACTGATATACATCAGATTATTACACGTGATGCTGATAAACTTTTAAATTAATACGTAATACATTACCGATTCCCAACTACAAAGTGAATGTAAAATACAACAAACAAATATATTTATTAAATAAATTAACAAATTTGGAATCTATTAAACTTGCAACAGCGTGCTAATCATATATTATTTGTAAATTTTCTTCCCATAACGCGGAGAAAGCGTGTAGAATATATCATATTTTAAATTGTTGATTTCTTCTCAAACTCTTTAAATCTAAAGCTGTAACCATATCAAAATGAACCACTATCAAATTACTATGCCGACAGTGAGGTGTATATTGGAATGCTTCGTGAACCCATTACACGATCTTTCACAAGAAGCAAAACAACCGATCCACTTCACACCTTTGGAGCTCATGTTCCTTAACGGCAACTACAGCCAAAAGGGTCTACTTTTCGCTAAACCAACACCAACCGAAAATCAAGATTTTTCCATATCCACTTTCTTGGATGACCTTCGTGGTCTCTCTCAGCTACTCTTGATCATTTCTACCCGCTTGCAGCCCGTTTAGCCACTCGAAAACAAGAAAATCCACCCTCCTGTGTTGTCTACATAGACCCCGGAAATTGCCAAGGGGTCAAGTTTATTCACGCGACAGTAGATGCTACAGTCGTGGACATTGTCACGTCTAAAGACGTACATACACTAGTTCATTCATTTTTTGATCTTAATAATGCTATTAATCATGATGGTCATACTCTCCCATTGTTGTCCATTCAGGTGACGGAGTTGACTGATGGAATATTCATCGGTGGCTCGGTCAATCACCTACTTGCAGACGGGACATCCTTTTGGCATTTCATGGCTACTTGGAGTGAGATGTTTAGATCTAAAGCACGAGATGTAACCATCTCGCGACCTCCTGTATTCAAAAAATGGGTCCTTGAAGGTTCGGAACCTATTATAAATCTTCCTTATACTCATGCGGAACAATTCATAGAAAGATCCGTACATCCTCAGGTCCGAGAAAGATTCTTTCATTTCTCATCCGATTTGGTTACGAAACTCAAAGCTAGAGCAAATGCGGAATGCAATACAAACAAGATCTCAAGTTTGCAAGCTGTGTCCGCGTTTATATGGAAGTGTGTAACACGAGTTCGACGCCAACCAAATAAAAGTGAAACTATTTGTAGACTTGTTGTTAGTAACCGAAGTAGGGTAAACCCGCCTCTAACAGAAAACTATGTTGGTAGCCATATTCAATCAGTGAGTGCAACAACAACTGTAGAGGAACTAATGGCTCATGGGCTCGGATGGGTAGCTTTGAAGTTACATGAAGTTGTAAAAAGCCATGACGATACATCGGTTAAAAAGTTGGTCGAGTCGTGATTGAGAAACCCTATAGTTTATAAAATGAGTGGATTGTTCAATCCTAACCTAGTACATTTTAGAAGCTCACCAAGGTTTGACATGTATGGGTGTAAGTTTGGGTTAGGAAAAGCTGTTGTAGCTAGAAGCGGCTTTTTGAACAAGGCGGATGGCAAAATGACAATGTATCCTGGTCGAGAAGGAGGCGGGAGCATGGATGTCGAAGTTTGCCTTTTACCCGAGTATATGATGGAACTTGAACGCGACGAGGAGTTCATTTGTGCACTAGAGAGTAACTAATGGTTGGGAAAGTAGAATTAAAATGATCTATATGTCTTTAATTAGTATAGATCATTGGATACTTTCTGATGGAGGCCCAAGTATTGAAGAACAAGCTGACTTGTTTTTAGAAGCCCAAGATCGTGTGAAGAAAAGGGCTTCAGTAAAACAACCATAACTTTTGATCCGTAAGTCCGTTTCAAGCCCGTGACCACTCAAATCAAATGGAAAAACGAGGTGGATGCCGCTGTAACCACCCTTTAGCTGGTTACGGATTTTTCGAAGCCCAAAACCCTCGTTTACTATGAGTTATTTATATTTTTCTTTTTTTTTTGATTTTTTGTTGGACTTGTTTTTGTTCTAGCTCACGACCCATCTGTCTTTTTAGGCCCGTTTCAGTTTTGTGAGCCTATTTAAACAATCTGCTGTAACCCTAGCCAGGGAGTTATCAGTTTTAATATAAATAAACCATTGGCCGCTATTTGCCAAGAAATTTTACCCTAATAATCGGTATTTAATCGAATCAACAATTGTTGGAAGAATTGTTTCTGGTATTCGTAGAATCAACAGATCCAATTTGTTATCTTGTTTTTTAGTCTACATCACTTTCCCTCATTTGTGGTGACATATATGCATTATAAAAAAGGAGTTTTAGTTGATGTTAGTCTTTACATAGTGTCTCATTCAATTAGTTACCAATTGAAAATTTGCTAATGTAATAATACAAAGCGGGTGATCGGGCTTCGCGACATGTTTCAAAACTTTTTACATGTATAAAGAATATTTTTTGTTCTTATTACTGAAACGGTGAAAGTACCTAAAAACAATAACATTAAATTGAGTTTATTTTTTTAACAACAAAGATACTTTCATGTAAGTATCCTAAATACATATGCACACATTAAACTGTATACACAATTATAGTTGAGTAAAAATTTCCACCTTTGGGGGCAAAAACTTTGCTGCGGGAAATTTGTATTCACACTGTAAGATAGTCAAAAGTGCACGATCAAATAACCCCGAATTAATTCACTCTTATAAGCCTGCAAATGGTCAAAAAAAGATCTCAAATATCTGGAGTTTTTTCGTTGTAATATTAAGGAGATTTCCACAAGATCGTAGTTTCGTTCAAGAAACGGGATTCTAGCCAATTGAAAGATCTTCTGATCAATCCAGAGATCATTTGATTCCATTAAAATGAGGATTCGGAAATATCACACATTGATCAATCAAAGAATATTTGAAGTATTTGAAAAATCTTTTTGAAAATGATCAAGTATGCGAAAATAGTTATTACCAAGATCTGGAATTATTGTTATTAAATGGAAAATAATCAAATGTAATGACTACTATAGATAAAGTTTTCAGGTTTCATGAGAACGATCCTTCTTTGAGTGATTCCCCCATCGATGTCCTGGTAACATGTGTTAACAACAACCAATGTTTAAACTTCTTTCCGTAAAAAACTGCACGAATAGTTTTCTCAATATAACGCGTTTTCCACAAATATCTTTTTACTCACCTTGTGAACAAAGCAATGGCCAATCTTTTCCTGCCATTTCCCTATTGACTTCCATTCCCTTCAGAACGTGGTTTGGTTACACAAGCAAGCAAAATCTGCACAAGAAACCAATTTCTAATATAACGGCTTTTTCCAACCATTAGAAACATAAAAAAAAAACGACACCACATCCAACAACACAACTTGATGTCAATAAAAAAGTGGTATAATTTCCGACCTTTCGGTGATTCCCATTAATCTTTGAACTTTGATATGTCTTGTTCAAGAATAATTGGCGGTTGGGTGGTAGATTTGCCTAACATTTAGCAATTAGAAGAATCCTGTGGAGCATAAGATTTCTTACTGTTTCAAGATTAGGAATCTGTTTTTTGCTAACACATTATCTAATAATTTCGCATCCCTTTCTGCTGGATCAAGTATCCAAAGCATAACTGCATACTATGACATGAATTTCATCACTCAAACCAAACAGTTTTAAATTCAAAATACGGACTTAATTTTCGCTGTAGTAACAAAAATATTTCCATAAATCAATTTAGCATAAACTGCATCTACATAAACACAAGTTAATTACCCACTTCACAACTTTGTTAAAATGGTCAAATTAACAAGTAAAAAAGTCAAAGTTAAACTCTGTACATGTAACTTGGGACTAAGTCCATCGAAACGGTTAACCAACATTTCGGAATACATTTTCCCATACACTTGTTCGATATCCGACCTTTGCTTCGAATCTCGATGAGCAAGAATGCCAATCACCGCAGCAGTATCATACCCAGCTCCTGATCAAATTCAACAAACTAAGAATTTCTAAATATAGAAAGAAAAAAATGAGAAACTGATAAATTCCCATAAATTCGATCAAGATCAAATTAAAAGTCACTTTCTATAAAAAGAATCGTGAAAAACATAAAGGGTATCATAAAAATCATATCTTGATCAAAATGATCATGTCTTAAGAGTATATACATACCTTTAAATGCATTGTGCAACTTTATAACATCATCTCGCAGGTTAACCGGTACACGAGGAACACTCAAAGTTGACATAACTGATCAAAGTCTTTTTAGAAATAAAAACAAGAATGCGTTTAAAGAGATAGATATGAAACGATTAATAGGAATAATTTGGTTTCACAATAATGGTTTGGTTTAAAAAGGGTCAAAACACACGCTATGTAGTCTTTGTTAAATGATTTGATTCTATTAGAGGAAAGACAAGTCTTAAAATATAGCAAGTAGTAATTTTTGAAACAGTTTACCGATGATGTACATCATATCAACACTGTTTACCAATGACGGAGTCACGCGTAAGTGAGTATAAAATTCTGCTCAAAACCAGAAAATTTAAAGTGTAGCCCCATTGAAGTGTTTAAAAGGCCATTGTAGGAGTTGGAAAAAGGTTAAATCAAAGTATAGAACTATGGTAGATTAGCTCTAGATATCCATCATAGTTTGATGTTTACATCATATTGGGTGTGGAATGCCCTAATGGATGGTAGCTTATGTGTTGCTTATTATTGTTTAGATTATACGTTGAAAGTGTTTGTGAAGCTTTTGTTGGATTATTTTGGGAAGCTAAGCATCAGGTGAGTTTGTGTACACCTTTATAATGTTTTTAATTGGGTTGGAAAATGATCGCAAAGAGGTTTGAAATGTTTTTAGTTACTGTGATAAGGTGATTTCAAAATGTATTGCATTGGGCTATCGTGACTATTGTATGGCTATGTGCTACTTGCTTTTATGGTATGAATTGTTGTTCATTGAGCGTGTTCGTATCATGGCATTTATGAGCGATTTTAGGAGTCGCTTATTACTGTGTGTTGTTGGATGTTGAGCTGTGTTATCTCTTGTGGTTATGTTTTGTGTGAGGAGTGAGCGTGAACGTCTCAATGTGGGTTTGATGTGGATTGCATGTTAGTCTTGTATGATAGTACGCGGTTTGTCCTGCTCATGTTATGTTTTTTTTATTATAGTATTGGATTTAAAGGTTTGTTTTGCGTTTATCTTAAACTATGACTATCACTAAACCGTTGTGTTGACGTTTTTAAGCATCATTTTTAGGTGAGCTTCATGAGAATATTGTGGTTTAAGAGAGGTGGCTAGAATGACCGCTAGGATTGCATTGGAGTTCGCTCCTGAGTTTGTTTATGTTTGTTGCATGATTTTGTTGAATGTTATTTGATTTTATTAGGATCGTGAGATATTGTTCTTGTATTGGTGTGAGACACTTTTTTCATTAATACAAGATATCATTCTTTTGGTTTTCGGCATTCTCATGACACATTGTGTCTTTATTACTTAGTTATGCATTTAGTGTTTCTCTATTGTTGATACCATTGTGTTGTGATGATATCCATGACGTTACGCCTCGTGTTTCCGCCTTGGCGGGGTGTGACAGATTGGTATCAGAGCCTATGGTTATAGAGAACTAGGTGGTTGAGCCTAGACTATAGCTTAAGGGTCCCTCATATAGATGCATTTAGGGCTTATGTGTAAGTATATATTTTTACCTCCACCTATTATGCTTATTTTCCCTAAGTTTCATAAAGTACATTATACTATATACTATATATATAAGTTGAGTTTTTCTTTGTTATTTTGAGATCCGTATCCTGATATAGTCTATGTTTTGTGGTCTATTATAGTATGTCTCCCCCTATTCGTAGAAAGTACCATGATTCAGTTGCTTTCGCAACTGGGTGTAAAAGGATTAAGAAATAGCATGCGGTGTAGTCTTCTTTGTTAACCGCAAGATCCGAATTAATATTGCCATGTAGCGTTTGATTGTAGAGTCGAAGAGGAAGATGACCCATGAAGGAAGTTGATGGATAAACGGTTTGAGGAAATTGAAACAAAGATAAATGCCAAGGATGGCACTATCACCAGAGTTCTTGGAAAATTTCAAGGTTATGAAATGTCTGAAGAAAAGCCAGTGGAACAACCTAGAAGACATGACCTGTATGGATTTGTAGATCACCCACAACTTCAACAATGAAATCCCATGAATGAGTTTGCACCACATCGACTACCTCAACCAAAGGGTAACATGAATGGATGGTTTATAGAAGATGAGGAATAAGTTGAGAGGAATAAAGTGGACTCGGACCTTGAGTCCACCGCAAGTAGTAAACCTGTATGGAAGAAGACAACTAAAGTTGATCATGACCGCGCGTCTTGTAACTACCCATATTGTCCTAAGTAATTGATATGTTTTAGCTTGTTTTTCTTTCTTTCGACATTTGGAGCCATGTTAGGAATGTTATTTTCGATGTTTGGATTCTGAGTATTAATAATAAAAGTGATTATTATAATTATTCCTTGTGTTAATTGTTGGTTTCATTTTTTTTAAAAGGTGTTATATGGTGTGTTTATTTTATGAAGTGTCTTCATAGGAGGGAGTACAACTGTGAAAGGGGGCATCTATAATTATGGTGGCCAACATAATTATACATGCGCCACAACATAGGTGGACTTGCAAGTATGATTACATGGATTATTGTTGATGCGTTGCATGTATGTATATGGTTATTAAGAAGTATGATAAGATCATGATCCCTATTATATCATCTAATGTATATAAATTTTATATCTTAGTAGAAACAATGGACCATCATACGAAGCACGGTAACATCCAGATAACAACAAACATCGAGAACCTGACATTGCTGCTATTATCGCGCAGCAATTGCAAACCATTCTTCCTCAAATTGTCACTCAAGTGACTAACAACGTGAACAATGCTAATAACGGTAATGGAGGAAATGGTGGTGGTGGAAATGGAAATGGTGGGAACAACGGATGCACTTTCAAGGCATTCCAATCTTGTAATCCCAAGGAGTATGATGGGAAAGGAGGTGCGATAGTGCTTACTCGTTGGATCAAAAAGATGGAAAATGTGATTGATAATAGTGGTTGTGCGGAGAATCAAAAGGTGAGGTATGCGGCTAGTTTATTGGTGAACAAAGCTTTGACTTGGTGGAACACTCAAGTCCAAGCAAGAGGACGTGAGGCTGCAATGGCCATGACATGGAACGATTTTAAGGCATTGATGGTTGAAGAATTCTTTATTATGCCCTAGTAATGAAATGGCGGAGAAATTGGAGAAGAGTTTAGGAATCATAAGATGGTGGGAGCTAATCTGTCTGGCCTACACTGATAGGTTTCATGAGTTGGCAAAGTTGTCCACAACTTAGTTACACCTGAGTCAATATCGTTATTAAGAGGTACTAGCTTGGACTGGATCCTGAGATAAGAGGAATGCTTCGAGCAACCCAACCAACTACCTATTTCAGATGCATATTGAGGCTGGAATACTTGCTGACGAAGCAGACGCTTTGTGGTACCTTGAGAAAACGGGTAATGAAAAGAGGAAAGTAGGGGAGAGACTGGTAAGTCAGGGGATCGTGGAAAAAAAAAACAAGAAGGCAAAAGTAGGCACAGGGTGTCTGTGCGACAGCTCCTCTAGAAATGATAAGTCGCAAACTAAATCCCAAGTTGTTAGCAAGTGTAATACGCATCACCCAGTAAACGAAAGGTTTTTGAGATATCGCTTTGGTTAAAAGTGAATTTCTTAACCCGACGGTAATACTTAACTATACTATTATTGATTATCTTCTTTATTAGTACGTATATATATAGTACATATATATTATATGTATTGATTTGGACGGATCACATATCTAAATTTTATTTGATTTATGTCCAAACCTCGTACTTGCACATAACTTATAGAATAACTAGTTGTCTCTTACATGATGAACTAGTTAAGAAAAATAAGAATCCATAAAATAGTAACACCTAAATAAATTTTAACTACAAATCCAGTAACATATGAATAAAATTATAACATATAACTTACTATCTAACAACTTCATCCATAAATCCTTGTACATGTCTCTATAATAAACTAATATGTTACATTTGCTATCTAAAATTATCTCAACGATTTGGCATGTCCTTTCTTGTTAGAAATCTTTGGTGTATTGGTATAGGGTGTCGTGATAATCCTGGATATCTGTCTTAAATCGTGTTGAGTTCACTTTCCGTATAAAGTAATTTGACCCTATATATGCATGGGTTGCAAGAAATCTCTATCGGGATAATTCAAGAAGAATGGCAATTTGTGTCTAGGCACAAAATCACAAATCAAGAACAAGAGAGGAATTGTATGTGTGTTTTTCGTTATAGTTTTGAGACCAATATATCTTGTATTTATCAGATAATTAAATGACAGTCAACAACAGTTTTGGGTGGTTAAAACCGAAATATTTATAACCAACAGACAAGTAGTTTACGGCATAACACTAGGTTGTTACGGCGTAATGTCTTTACTACTTCACTTGTTACGGCGTAACCATCATTGGTTACGGCGTAACCAACAAGCCTTTGATACTGGCAACAGGTTACGACGTAACATAACCGTATAGGTTACGGCGTAATCAACCTAAAATCTTTGTCCCTTTCCCTGCATGTGTTTACGGCGTAACCACATATGTTACGGTGTAACACCTGTAAATCCTGTCTTGGTGGATTTCATATTAGCTCAACAAGTGTGCACACCACACTTCCCTAACTCGTGTCAGAGCCGAACATGAAATCTCATTGATCTCTAGTAAATCATCATTACCTAAATGGCCGCCGATGACGCTATAATCACCAATAAACCCCCCTCCCCATTTTAGTGTAATCCTTGATTTACTAAAACATATATAAAGATATATGCAATTATGTTATAACAAACATAACGAAACAAACGAATGCATTAATGAAAATGTCTTGCGATTGAATTTTTATCTTAGTATAATACACATTACAAATATTCAAAAATTAGGGTGTCGTAACGATTGAACCCGTCAATCCATTTGAATACCTGAAGATACTATACACATAAGTTTCTACAACACTCTAATGTTCGTTTACTTGACACTTTACAAGCCATGTGTCCCAATCCATTAATGAACATATAGGAAGCCAAGTCCAAGCTTCTTGAAGCGGCAAAACTTTATGTTCACATAGGTGGTCCTTTTTAATCATGCCTTGCGTTGCACTTTTTCAAAAGAACCATTAAGAAGGTAAACTTCAACCTAACCATCACTTGCAGGTCTGAACACATACCTCGGGAAGATAAATACATGTGTTCCAATCTCTAGCTATGAGCTTTCCATATTGAATTCAGTTTTTAACGTTGTATTAGAAGGGAATTGGGTATCTCATAGGTAGTAGATTTAAATGGACTTTAATCACATCCCTATCACTGACTTAGTCACTAAGTTCACAGCTAGACCCTTCGTCAAGTGGTCAGCTAAATTATGTTGTGACCGAACAAACTCAATAGAAATCACACCATTTATGATTAGCTCCCTAATCATACTATGTCTAACACCTAAGTGTCTAGACTTGTCATTATAAATTTGACTATAAGCTTTAGCCAATGTGGCAGCACTATCACAATGGATAGAAATCGGTGCTATTGGTTTCGGCCATATAAAAATCTCATGTATCAAGTTCCTTAGTCATTCTGCTTCTTTACCAGTAACAGCCAATGCTAAAAACTCAGATTCCATAGTAGAACCAGTGATGTATGTTTGCTTCTTGAATGCCCATGAAATGGTACCTCTTCCAAGCAGGAACACCCATCCACTAGTAGAAGATGAATCTTCAACATGATTTATCCAGCTAGCATATGAATAATCTTTTAATACCGAAGGATATCCAACATATGATAAACCATAATTCATAGTATATTTCAAGTATTTGAATACCCTTGTTATTGCTCGCCAATGTTGTCTACTAGGATTACTAGTAAACCTGCTCAATCTACCAACTGCATAGGCAATATCAGGTCTAGTGCTTGTCATAGCATACATCAAACAACCAATAGTTCTTGAATATTTTTTCAATATAATGAGGTTGTGTAATTACAATCCCTTTATTTTCACGTTTAATCTTAATACCAAGAATAACGTCTGCTTCTCCTATATCTTTTATGGAAAACCTTAATGACAAAAACTTCTTAGTTTTATCAACTTGATTTTGGTCGGTGCCAAAAATCAACATGTCATCAACATATAAACAAATTATAACACCTTTACCGGAGTCATCAAATTTGCTATATACACACTTGTCAGATTGGTTTAGAAGAAAACCACTAGACAATACAACCTCATCAAACTTTTAATGTCACTGCTTAGGTGCTTGTTTCAGCCTATATAATGACATAACCAGCTTACACACCTTATGCTCATTACCTGGCATAATAAATCCTTTCGGTTGCTTCATATACACTTCTTCTTCTTCTTCTAAATCAATATTTAAGAATGCTATTTTGACATCCATTTGATGGATCACTAGATTGTGAATAGCTGCTAGAGCTAACAACAATCTAATAATAGTGATACGAGCAACTGGTGCATAGGTATCGAAGTAATCGATCCCTTCCTTTTGTCTAAAGCCTTATATTACCAATAGAGCCTTGAACTTGTCAATTGTTCGATCGACTTTCATCTTCCTTTTGAAGATCCATTTGCAACCTAAAGGTTTGCATCTTGATGGTAAATCAGATAATACCCAAGTATTATTTTTCATAATGGAACCAATCTCATCATTAATTGCTTCTTTCTAGAAAGCAACATCCCGAGATTGCATAGCTTTATTATAGGTTCTACGATCTTCCTCAATAATATAGCTGTAAGAGTATTGTGATCCAACTTGATCTCTTGATCCCTCAACTAAATATAGCTAAAAATCATAATCATATGATTTAGATTTCCTAACTCTTTTACCTTTATGAGGTTCATGAGTCTCACTTGGTACATCATCAGAATGATCATCCTTTTGAGATTTAACCGAATTTGGTATAACGTCCTTTGGCCTAGGTATTGAAGAGAAACGATTCTCATCAAAGATTGCATCTCTTGATTGTATAATTGAGTTAATAAAAACATATTCATTAGGTTCAATAACATAAAACCTATATGTCTTGGAATCCTTAGCATATCCAACAAAGATGCAATCAATACCATTTTCACCCAAAGTTATCCTTTTTAGGTTCGAAAGCCTAACCATGACCCTACAACCCTAAACTCACACAATGACAAGTTTGGTCGTTTCTTATACCAAAGTTTATATGGGGTAATCTTGTTCCTTTTATTAGGAACCCTATTCAACAAATAGCAAGCCGTCAACATGGCTTCTCCCCAGAACCCCTCACTCAAACACAAGTAAGATAACATGGAATTAACCATTTCCTTAAGAGCTTTATTTTTCTTTTCAGTAATTAATTTATTAATGGTTCATAAAGTGATCCATGCAAATGAAATTGTTTTCCACTTTCTTATAAATTTATCTTTTCCAAAAGTCATGGGAATAATTAGAAAGTAACTGTAATCTTTATTATCATTAAATATAAAGAAATTATATTCCTTTTGTCACTGGTTGATTCATTAACTTTAAACCCACTAGACAAAAGCCTTAGTAAACTTTAGATGCCTTTATTTCATAGAGAGACACAACTATATAAAACTCCTTATTTGTCATTTAATGTTAAATAAAGGAGCAGGCCCAGAGGACGGCCTCGGTCGGCTCGCACCAGCAGACGGTGCAGCAGCATCATTGACCATAATGCCCTTGCCCTGAGAATCTGCAAAAAAGAGACACATTAAGACATAGAAAGAAGCCAAGAACACAAACAAGTTTAAAGACCAAAAATACATACCTCGGGTGCTAGGACCTTCAGCAGCAGGAGCAGCAGAGCTCCCGCCCTGGTTCCCTAAAGAAGGGATCAAAGCAGCAGGACGAATAGGGGTAACCAACAGAATCTCAACACAAGCATCATTATCATCACTTTCATTATCATAGTTATCCATAAACGGACCAGTGCGAGTATATATACATATATAGATGTATATATATGTATATATGTTATTATATGTTTACATATATATATATATTATGTATATATATATATATATATATATATATATATATATATATATACATTTTCATATATTATATACATCTATATTCTTATATTTGTATTTTATATATATACATACATATTTATTATAATATCATATATATATCCATAAATGGACCAGTGCGAGTATATATACATATATATATGTATATATGTATATATGTATACATATATATATATACATCTATATATATATATATATATATGTATACATATGTATGTATATATATATATATATATGTATATATATACATATATATATATATATATATATACATATATATATATATATATACATACATATATATACATACATATATATATATACATACATATATACATATATATATTGAGCCAGGGCAAACCTAGTACGCTTGGCAACATGGCTCGAGGTGGCACCAGAAGTAGAGGCCTTTCGCTTCTGAGAAGCTTCAACCTTGGCAAGAATCTTAGCACTAAGGGTACCCACAAAAAGATCCTCCGGTAGGTAGGATAGGAATAACAACATCTTGCTGCAGCAGCAGGAGTACAATAAAGGGAAGCTCTGATAGGGTCAGTTATGATATCATTGATAAAATCAAATATTTAATAATTTTTCATATCAAATTCCCACGTTTATTGCATTGCTTTATATCGTTTTTGTACTTAATTCGTTAATATTTTGTATTTTAGGTAATTTGGGCAATGGAACAGAAAAGATGCGGAAAAACGGCTTTTTTTATATCCCAAATAAGACTTTTATTTCATTATATATATATATATTTATTATATATATATATATTAATATATATTATATTTATACACACACAATATATATATACATATATATAATAATATATATATTTACATTATTATATACATATATTCATTATATATACTTATATAGATGCATACATTTATATTGCATACATATATATAGAGATATTTATATATATATTTATATGTATATATATAATATATATATTATATGTATATTATAGATGTATATATGTATGTATATATTATATATATGTATATATATAGTATACATATTCAATATATAATTCATATATATAATATATATATACTTATTATAATATTACATTATTATAACTTTTATATATACATATATATATCTATACATATATATATATATATATATATATATATATATATATACATATATATATATATACATATATATATATACATATATATATATATATACACATATATATATATATTGAGCCAGGGCAAACCTAGTGCGCTTGGCAACATGGCTCAAGGTGGCACCAGAAGTAGAGGTCTTTCGCTTCTGAGAAGCTTCAACCTTGGCAAGAATCTTAGCACTAAGGGTACCCACAAAAAGATCCTCCGGAGTAGGATCCGGAATAACAACATCTGCAGCAGCAGCAGGAGTACAATAAAAGGGAAGCCTTTGAAGGGTCGGTATGATATCATTGATAAAATCAAATATTTAATACTTTTTCATATCAAATTCCCACGTTTATTGCATTGCTTTATATCGTTTTTGTACTTAATTCGTTAATATTTTGTATTTTAGGTAATTTGGGCAATGGAATAGAAAAGATGCGGAAAAATGGCTTTTTATATCAAAATCCGCTTTATACATGTGTTACAGCGTAATTGACGCATTGGTTACGTCGTAACGTTGATGACGAAGAGATTACAGCGTAAACGTCTTTGAGTTACGCAGTAAACATTATTTACTAAGTTATCCTAAGGATGAGGGACCAAACTCGCCATTGACCCAAACTTCAAAATTAGTATAAAAGGAATTCATATTCCTTCATTCTGAGATATCTCATACGAGTGGTATTGCCGCAAAATTAGAATCAGAGTTTTGAGCAGCCTAGGTGCTTGCTTGGTTATAGGGCAAACCCTTCGGGGTTTGCGATGGTGTTCGACTTGGGGATCGAGAGCATTAATTTCGCACAACTTGTAATTATACTTTAACTTTTTGTGGTCAATTTAATTATATTATTTTGGCTTATTGGATCCATCCATATAATTGTGGATGTTATTTTTATTAGTTATGTTTTATTATTTGTTCTTGGCATTTAATAATTATCTTATGATTATTATGTTACGATCTCGTTGTTTTATCGTTTTCTTTATTAATTTATATAGTGCACCTTGAGATCCTTAGACTCCTAGTTAGGTTTTGATATAAGGTTGAGCGCGCACTAGAAGTAAGTAAAAGGTATCCTAATCCTTGTGCGCGCAATTGATTACAATAGAGTGACCAATACTCATAATTATTCGACAGCGAAGAACCCTTAGCATTAATTTCTGGTTAGGAGAACGAGCTAATGAGGAGACCACCTTTTGGAATAAAGCGTATCTTATAAGTTAAATTAAATCCTGACTCTTAGCACCGGTTTAATTATAATTCAGCCTCGGCCCTTACTCTCGTAAAGAAGTAAGCTTTTACCTTTGTTCAATCACTCTGGTAGAAGGCGCGACCAGCATTCGAGTCGCGGTTGGGTTAACATTTAACCATATGAGGAATTTTAAGATTGCGACAAGACATTGCACTAGAGATCATAGTAATTAATTGCGTTTTTCCTTTCTAGTTGCTCACCACTATTCTAATTCCCTTTTCGACCAACTAGGCTTACCACCAAAACAACTTCACAACAATCACAATTATTCAAACATGATTTCTTTCTGCTATCTTAGGTAGATTAATAAAATCAATTAGACAATTAGAGACATAAACTGTTCTTTGGGTCGACACCCGTACTTACCAATCACTACACTATACACGATAGGGTACACTGCTTTTTAGTGCGTAGGAATAGTTAAGGTAGTTAGGGTTTTATAAATGTAAAACCTGACGTAGTTTTATTTAAAAGAAGTTATGCATCAATCATGATGAGGCTCCTCCTGAACCTCAGCATCGGTTCACTCAAGAAGGCAGAGAAAATCATGAATACGCATAATTGTGAAAAAGAAAAACAACAATGAATGCAAGCAATAAAAGGCAAAGATAGAACAAAACATAGCCAAAACCCGCCCCCTCCCCTATACTATTTCCATTGGCACCCCGAAGTACCAGATTATAAACATGAATCTTCCAAACTCGACTCAACCTAGAGAAAATCAACACCCCCTCAAGCACATCCCTCAGCTTTATCACATGTGCACTCAAACGGCGGACATCAACCATGCTAAAAGAGCCAACAGCAGGCCGGGGATCATCAATCGCTGCACTTGGATGTCTCCAGGCCATAGAGTCAGGAATGGCCCTCCGATCGATCAAGAAGAAACCACTTTTCCAATGCTTCATAAAAGAGCGATTATCATCAATGCAAACTACAGAAGGAGCACGACGCTTGGTAAAAGAAAACCAATCACCATGTTTGCATAAAGTCTAGAAAACCCTAAACAATGTTACTGTTGGTTCTATCTGCAAGGACCGGCAAAGAACCTCAAAAGTAATTACCTTATTCAGGCCCAGATGGGCCAACTGAGAGAAATGAACCCTATAACGTTTGATAAGGGCCAGAAGGAACGAAGAAAAAAGAATGGGAACACCAGAAAAATCAAACATCCGATGATAAATACCAATTGCATCGTCCGGAAGCTCAGACATCACAAATTCTTCAAAAGGAAGCCGAGGATGAAGGTCACAGGGTATCTTATATTTGGTGATCAGATCGTTTAGGTCATCATGGGTGAGTCAGGAATGGTACAGATCCATATCTTTTTTGGCCATAATTGTAAAAATAAGAAGGAAATAAAAAGGTACCTAGGAAGGGGAACAATCCGGAGCAAAATAAGCAGCGGCAGAAAGCAAAAACAATAGCTCCAGAAACAGTATGTGTTTTTACTATAGCAAGGGTAAAGAAAAAGGTAAAACAAAGGATGCTATTTATAGGGAAAGAAGGAAAAGACGCGACGATTGGGAAATTACCTTTAATGCATGACACGTCGTAAAGAAAACATGTAGACAACAAACAAGCCACGTCCACATATGCAGAACATTAATGATGTAGGACACACTTAAGTCTAGCACTAACAAGCTAGCTTGACAGATATTAGACTGGGGGGACACGATGATGTATAGTCTACCTCGGAACACCCGGAGGAGAATTATAGGTTAGATACTCCTGCCAAACTAACACGGGATAAGCTAAAAAAATGCTCCAAAGATGCTGACTTGTCGAAGGACATGTCAGGTCCAGAGTAACCACCAGAACTTCGGAGAAGCTGGTATGTCGAAGGACATATCAAGTTCGGAGTTATTAGCTCCGTCCTAGTGCAGCGCTATCGAAAGATAATCCAAAAAAGGTACAGTCCTCGTGAAGGACCACTGTCCTTGGAATAACACGTAACCGAAAAATCGTTCCAAGATAGAGCCCCACGGTTGTGTCTTGTAGCGAATCCCAAATAGTATAAAGGGAGAGCTCATTTCCTTAGAATGAGGGATATAACACCTATTCCAGACCATACTTTCTATTCTCCATATTTATCTCATATCACCATACTTACTCTTACTCCGAAGTTGGTCCCGGATTAACACCCCGAGGCGAGCTAACAGTGTTCTTTCTTATTTTTAGCTGGGAGACGAAGTATCAAGATCTAAATGAGCCAAGCTGATACAGATATTCATTAAGGCTGAGGTCACATTTACCAAGCTCAAGCAGTTCATGTAAATTTACCTCAACAGTATGTACTTATGATAATATGAAAGAACAAATTTTGAATCCATAAAAACAAAATATATCAGATGGATTGCTACCTTCGGATGAAATAATAAGCAAAAACAAGGGCGAAAAAGGGAAAAACATGAATTCGTCGGAGGGAGAGAGGAAGCACAAAGCCTTCCCCCAGTAAGAAAGCTATCTGATGAATAGCTACATCGGATGGAGAGATTCACACACACTACCTAGGTTCTAATAACAATTGTCTAAGTATGTACACTTAACATGCAATGAGTTGGCTAATACTCTACATTGATCTATACCTTTGCCGATCTTGAGAAACAAACAAATACAAAGGGCAAACATGAACGTAGTATGTAAATAATGGGACAGAAACATAAGCAAAAGACAGCACAATACAAAATGTACCACAAACATATGATAACATAAGACTGGGCAAATTATAAGGCCCGAAAGGGTGCGAACAAAGCACCATCAAAAATGACGATAGCAACAAGACTATCGCCATTGTTCAGTAAGCTCAGATTGTTTAGATCTTATATCTAGGATTAACAATAACATTGAACATAGAATATGTATAGCGGAATTAACATAAGAACAATGATATTCAACAAGGTGTTTCTTCATTAATAACCAAACGTTCCTAACAGCCCCAATTCTAGATGATCAATTCTAGAACGTGTTATCTAAACTATAACAAGGAATCAAAGATCCTTGAGGCTGAAACACACAAATTCTAGGCGTCCACTTAGAGGACTTGACGCCTAGACACACACACACTTTTCTGTGTTTTACATCTTGACACACAGAAAACTATACGACCTATATCTCTTTATATACTAGAGATATTAGGTTTACAAAGGATAAGAACAAATAAAGATATTAATAAATCTTTTAATCATTTAAGTTTATCTTCAAAATCTTCCATCTTTTGAAGAATTCCTCCTTTGCCTTTTAAGTCCTTCATCTTTCATATGTTTTGTATTATCAACTCAAATATAATTCCCACCAATCTTCCTCTAGTTGATAATGGACTAGAAATAACCAAGATAAGCACAAAACTTTCCCCTGGAGCTTTAATATATTATCTATTAATATTTATATATATATATATATATATCATATTTATATATATATATATATATATATATATATATATATATATGTGTGTGTGTGTGTGTGTGTTGTAGTGTGAAAGAATAAGGATCCTATGCAATTCTCCACAAGATCCTGTAAGTTGCACATTTCTTTGTAATAACTTTTCCCTTTTTTGGGTCTATTCAAATAGGGGACTAAAGTGTGCAACTTTTGACTTCGACAACCCACAAAACCACTATCACACTTCTAATCCAATCCTTCCAACAAACTTAATTTACCTCCTTGATGTACCTTTTTGAAAGAAATAAATGAGCTTGAGCAGTAGAAACTTAAACTTGCAGTATAATAATAACTAGCCAGTAAGTAAAATATCCGTCACCCGATGTAACTATAAATGGTTTAACTTTTTAAAATTATGCTTCCCCTGAAACTTCAGATGTTAACCATTTCTTGAATATAGAGCTCTCATATGTAATGATTACTGAGGAAGAAAATCTAAGTTATTACTAATTGGATGCTAAAGTTACAAAAACCAATCTTGTGTCTTATATCTTATACTATCCACGTGACTCCAAACTTATAAATAAATCTGTGAAATATAGGTAGACCACAATTATCCTCATCTTCTAAGAGACACCAGACCAAAGTGATAGCAAATGTGAGCATTGAGCACCATAAGAAAAATCACACACCTTTGCTAGATTTGTCAAGTCTTCGTCACATCGTTTCTAAGCACAAACAAGTTACCTCCAAATGTTGTAAGCCATTTGAGATATGATAAAACATAAACCTATGAAACTCCACTTAAACTCTAAATAAGTGATAAATAACCATCTTCGTAATTAATTAATCCAAGAAAATACGAGCCTTTAAAACGTTTAAGAACATTTAAAATCATAACCAGTTAGCTTCCTCTTAAATGAAGCATCTGTTCAATCCGAGATTCAACATGTGTGTTATCCGATATCTGCTTAAGCTAGCAGCATAAACATATTTAATACTGGTAGTACAAACACACGAAATAAGCATGGCAGCATTAACTGCTTAAAAATACTCTAGCAGCATTAACTGATAAGGCTAGCAGTATTAACTCTTTTATGCTCTAGCAGTATTAACCTTCATGTTGGCAGCATAAACAATTTGAGCAACACTAACTACTTTAATAAGGCTAGCAGTATTAACTGAAATTGGCATCACTAATCAAAGCTTGTAGCCTTAATATACTTGTTTCAAACCCAGCCTTAATATACTTGTTTCAAACCCAATCAGTAGTATTAACTCGTTCTTGTAGCAACATTAAGTTGCATTGGCAGTATTAAGTTCACATAAGCAGCAATATTAACTTGTAAGCCTAGAATTACTAATATCCAACTGGCAGTATAAACTTTCAATTATCAGTACTAAGTGTTCATTGGCAATATTAACCTTTCTTATCTTCATTGACAGCAGAAAGATATACATAAGCAGCACTAACATACCTTCAAGCCCAATCAGCTTTAATAATCAATGTGAGCAGTACAAAATCGAATCAAGATCAAAATCCTGCTGCCTTTTTCTTCATACCAATAAACGACCAAACCTTAGATAATTATGGTTTTTAGCAACTTCTTCTTAACACCAAGAAACAATTAGCTGATCGTCAAACCCTGTTGCTCGTTCTTTTGTTTACAAACCAATTGTACCAGCTACTTCTTGAAACTAAGGACGAATCAATCTTCATGACCAGATTAGGGTTTAATGAAAAACCCTAGTTTTTACCAACACAAATTGCACCAAAAATAATCATAGTCGTCTTTTTTTTAAGTATAAAGACGACACTTTTTAGTGTCGCAAAAACCATAAAATTACCAAATCGCCCATAACTTTCAAAACAGAAAATCATACCTTCTTTTTCCTTTATAGCACGACATCAACA
>BQNB010028257.1:0-56828 GCA_026074375.1 Tanacetum coccineum | reverse complement strand
ATTACTATCAGACTTAACTGTTATACTACCAGTATTAAGTCTGTTACAATCTATTTTCCCAACACATAAGGTGTGACAATGGGACAGAGTTTAAAAATTCTAAATTAATTGAACTCTGTGGGTCAAAGGGGATTAGAAGGGATTACAGTAATGCCAGAACCCCATAACAAAATGGGGTTACTGAAAGAAAGAATAGAACCGTCTTAGAGGCAGCAAGAAGTATGCTTGCTGACTCTAAGTTGCCTACCATGTTTTAGACAAAAGTAGTTAGTACTGCTTGTTATGTTTTGAACAGGGTTCTAGTGACTAAACCCCATACCAAGACACCTTATGAACTTGTGTCTGGGAAAGTTCCCAACATCAGTCATCTGAAACCTTTTGGGTGTCTTGTGACCATACTTAACACGAGTGACCACTTGGGAAAATTTGAGGGAAAGGCTGATGAAGGTTTTATTTTTGGGTATGCTGCTCATAGTAAGGCTTATAGGGTCTACAATTTATCCAGCAAAAAGATAGAAGAAACACTTAATCTGAGATATCTTGAAGATAAACCTAATGTTCAAGGTTTGGGTCATGAGTGGTATTTTGACCTTGACTATTTGACTGATTCTTTAGGTTATACTCGTTTCAAAACTAATCAACCTGCAGGTACCCAAAATACTAACATACATGCAGGTACACAAGATGATTCAGATTCGGAGTGTGATGAACAAGTAATTGTTGTTCCTTCTTTTCCTTCTAACTCTTTTTCAGGTCCTAAGGTTCATGAAGCTTCTCAAATGATGGAGAGTAATTCAGACTATGCAGAAGAACTTGCTAGGCTTCAAAGACAAGAACATGAAGCCAAAGATACAGCTGAGAAGTATGGTTTTTCAAAAGACACAGAGGAACATTTGAGACAAGCTGATATGGTTCCTGCTGGTAGTATTGATCCTACTGCTAGTATTTCTACTGGTACTCATGAACCATTTCCTACTGTTATCGAACCTGTTCATGCTGATGAAACATCACTTCCTCCTGGTCACTCATTGGGCTCAAGTGAACATTCTACAAGATATCCTTCTCCTTCTGACCTTGCAAATTCCATGTTCTCATCTTCAGAAATGGAGGACATACACCACCATCCTGACACTGGCATTTTCTCTTCCTCTTCATATGATGATGATTTTGGTGGTACTGTCACCAACTTAGCACCAAGTATAGTTGTTGATTCTGTTCTTACTAAGAGGGTGAACACAATTCATCCTCAATCACAGATACTTGGAGATCTCACTTCACCTGTTCAGACAAGAGGTACATTGAAGAAGTCTAAATTTGGTGCAAGTGCTTTTGTTAGCTATGTTCATGATCAACAAAGGAACAATCACACAGACTATTTACATTGTCTGTTTGCTTGTTTTCTATCACAACTTGAACCAAGCAGTGTTGCTCAAGCTCTTAATGATCCTGCTTGGGTTGAAGCTATGCAAGAGGAGATGCAACAGTTTATTAATCAGAAAGTATGGCAGCTTGTCCCTCTACCAGATGGGAAAATTGCTATTGGGACAAAATGGATTCTGAAGAACAAAAGAGATGCCAGAGGTATAGTTGTAGTACTGAATAAAGCCCAGATTGTGGCTCATTCATAGGCAAAAGGATGCATTGACTATGATGAGGGTAATTTGCTCTAAGTTTCTAGAATTGAATCCCTGCTAATTAGACTATTCTTAGCATTGCCTCATATAATAGGGTTTTATGTTATATCAAATGATGTAAATAGTTGCCTTCCATATGGGAAATTGAGATGAAGAAGTTTATGTTTACTCAACCTAAAGGGATGTGAAGATCCCAATTCCCTAAGCAATGTTACAAAGTTTGTGAAAGCTTTGTATGGGACCTATCATCAAGCACCAAGGGGCCTAGTATGCAAGATATCACTTTTTTGTTAAAGTATAATTACAGAAGAGGTACAATAGACAAAACTCTCTTTATTAAGAAGAATTCTAGGGATATAATTCTAGTACAGGTCTATGTGGATGACATTATTTTTGGGTCTACAAAGAAGGCCTGGTGTGATGAATTTAAGTTGTTGATGAAAGGAGAATTTGAGATGAGTGTTATGGGTGAGTTAACATTTTTCTTAGGATTGCAAGTTAAGCAAAAGCCTGATGGGATCTTTATCAGCCAAGACAAGTATGTCGAGGACATGCTTAAGAAATTTGATATGGAAAGTGTAAGAACCGCAACAACACCCTATGAAGCTTCAAAGCCAAAATCCAAGGATAAACCTGATGATGCTGTTAATGTTTATTTATACAGATCCATGATAGGTTCCCTCATGTATTTGACAGCTTCAAGGCCGGATATTATGTTTGCAGTGAGTGCTTGTTCTAGACACCAATGGGGGGGGGGGGGGGGGGTGGGGAGGATTTGGGGGGGGGCAGGTTACACTTTTGAACCTCCAATTTGAATGCAGACAAAAGAACTTTAGTATCTAAAGTTCAATCCAAAACTAGTCTAATAGGAACCCAAAAGATTCTCCTTTTGTGTTGAAGCATATAATGACAGTGACTAGTATGCTGGTACCCATGGTGAGCAAGTAAAATCCACAACTGGTTGATGTCAGTTCTGGTAAAGATTGATCTCATGCAAAGGTAAAAATGCAAACCGCATTGTGGCTACTTCTTTTTCTTCCACTGAAGCAGAATATTTTGCAGCTGCTAATTAACTACTGGTGTGTGGTCAGGTACTTTGGGTTCTAAAATCAAATGCTTGAATTATGGGTACTGGGTGGGTTTGGGTACAATTTTTATGAACACAAATTTATTATGATAAATCCTGAAGTACCATCTGTATTGTTAAAAACCCAGTTTTTCAACCAAAAGAACAAAGCACAATGAAATATGCACCATTTTAATTAGAGATGCAAATAGAAAAATCTATCAGGTTGCACAGATTCACACATATGAAAAGTGGCTGATTTAGTTGACCGAAGAGCGCTTATGATAGTACCAAGATTCAATTATTTGGTGGATCCACAATGATCACAAATCCATTAATGTGCTTTGCTTGAGGGGAGGAGTTGAGTCCAAGGGGAGGACAAGGAGTGTTTTGGCATATTTTCTGAAGTGAGTGATAGGGGGGGGGATGTGGTTATAGCGAGGTTGTTGTATTAGACATCGACGCAATTGAGGGATGGATAGATCACGTCTGAATGTATACGCGGTGTGTGGGGGGGAGTTAGTAGATCAATCCACAACTACTATTAGTTATCTACATGTAGCAATTTGGTGATATCTAATTTTATAACTACGTGAAGCTGACTAGGGTAGTTATTCTCAGCCAGAAGCTTACTACTAGCGTTCAGGTTAGTTTCTTCCTGAATAGTTAATTTTTCCTTTTTCTTTGTATTATAATTTTGTTTGTTTTGTCTAACCTTTTGCAGATGCATCAATCATGAGGGTGGTTTAGCACTTTTTTAAGTGTTATTCATGGACAGTGTGGCCTTCTTTTGATGGAAAAGAATTCCATCAGGGTTGGATAAGTGTGGTCTTCTGGTGATGCAAGAGTATCCTACTGGTAGCTTTACTGGTTCCTACTGCATAACCACTTCCTACTGTTATGTTAGTTTTGTTAGGGTTGACTTTTCTTTGAGCGGGTATATTAAATTGAGTTTTATTTTAATTCAAAGTTCTACTTGCGATTATTGAGCATTTAATTCATCAAAGGGTCACCTATTTAAAGGGATAATTCATGTTTTCTCTCATTATAACAGAGTTACCTTTTACAATCAAACCCTAATTTTTTACAAGCTCTTTACTCGTTCCACTCACTCTTTGAAAACTCAATTCCCTTTCTCTACCAGTAGTAACTCTCCATTGCGATCATCCACCAGCACTAACACTCAACCCCATTTAATACTCAACAATGGCCGCACTTAAGTATAGAGAAGAACACAAATAAGTGTGGTTTACTGGAAAAACCCAAGGCATGATTATCACCAAGTACTCGACTTCTTGAGGGGTTCGCACTTCAGGTATGCTCTTACTAATGACCCCATCATCTTTGACTCTTTGGTCAAACAGTTCTGGTCAACGGCTTCACTCAGGGCTCCTGAGTTAGGCTCTCCAGCTATACTGGCCACGATTGAATAGCCCCTACACTATCCACTGAAGCTACAGTATAGGCGTCAACTTCAATTGGGTGATGATGGAGGTATTGAAGACTTTCCCATTGCATAAATATATTATGGTATAGAAAATTTGGTTACCCCACTGAAGGCAAGCTAAACTTCCATAAAAACAAGTTCTCACCTTAGTGGAGGTTCTTGGTTCACACAATCCACATTAGTCTCAGTTCAATCTGGTAGCTGGATCAATTTGGAAGCCCACTGGCTATAGCTCTTATTTATCTTTGTCTGATGGGAGAAGGTTTAAATTGGTCACGTTAATAACATTTTCAAGGGTATGGTAACATAACATAGTAATGCTAAAAGGTTTTCTTATGTATCCTCGTTCTACTCAAATCATTTTGGGAATAGAAACTAGGAATACTAAATAATATCATGTTTTAAAACTGTCAAGCAAACTTTTTTCTAACACGAGGTTAAATTTTAATAGGGACCACATGCCACTTTTAGCTGCAATGCTTCCCCCTGCTCAAGCTGCTATAGCAGATGAAGGTACAGGGGAAGTTGCACCATATGTCCCTCAAACCATTCCTGAGACTATTCAAGAGACAAGGCCTGAGTCCTGATATCATCTCAGAACTTCTACCAACACCACCAAGACCAAAAACAACAGACCAAATTCCTCCAGTGTTTGAGCAGGGTCACACTTCAGACCCCAACATTGCCTCTTTTTCAGGAGCACATGAGTCTGATCCTGACCTTTTCACTTCCATAACTATGGAAGATGAAACACTGGGAGGATCTTTCCACACCACTCCTCCCAGGTCCACTCAAGTTCCCCTTAAAGGTCCAACCTTAGGAGGTGCTGAGGACCTTGCCACACTAACTGCTTTGTCTTCTCTAGTGTCTGAACTTGTGCAAAGAGTTAGTACCTTGGAATCAGAGCTCAGGCACACAAGCTTTTATTTAAAGGATGTTGGTGGGTTACATTGTTAAGAAGGTTAAAGCTTTGGAGTTGAAACTCAACACAAGGAGCAGGAAGGTGGTTATGAGTGAGTCTGATACCGAAGATGAAGAAGAGCAGGATGTGGATCCTCTAATCAAATGCAAAGCAAGCTGCTGCTTCCAGATGCTCATGTTGTATGTTTCTCCCTGGTGCTGATAATTCCTTCCTGGACCACCTCTTTCTAACAGAGTTTCCTACTGAGTTCCTCTGATGGGCTCCTACCGGAGCCATCAACTGTTTCTCCTGGTAGCACAAACCCCCCTTTTGTTCTACCAGTAAAGTGTTTGGTTCCAGCTGCTGCTGCTAGTATAGAGACTACACTGAAACTGCCTTCATCACCTATCAGAGATGCAAGAAAGGGAAAAGGTGTTGCAGTTGAAGAACCTACTCTAACTCATGATAAGACTTTCAAGCAATTGGAAGAAGAAAGACTAGGTTGGGAGGCTGCTCAGAGATTACAAGCTCAAGAACTCGCAGATTTCGAAAAGCAAAGAGTTGAATCTCTTAGAAGGATGGCTCAAGTTAAGCTAGGAAGATGTCTCAATACTTTGAGATGACTGAAGACCCAAAAAGAGTCAGCAAGAGGTTCTTGTATCTGCCTGCAAACACTCAGGAATTCTGCCTGGATCTAATGTTGGCTCGTCTTCAGCAAATCCTTCTTAACTTCCATAATTTTTGGGGTTGAATTTACTGATGATGATTTTGCAGCCAGGATGGTTGAGTTGGTCAATACTCGACGAAAAGAACTTGCTGAACAACGGGCTAAAGAACGACGGGAGAGGCCTATGACACCATCTCAGCTCAGGCAATATATGCGCACTTATGTGAAGAATCAAGGTCCTGCTGTATACTCTACTGGTTATGGGACTAGGCTCAAGTTCGAAAACTCTCTCCTGAACAGCTTCAAGAAGAGTTTGATAAGATCCAAAGAGCTGTTGCATTCACACGGGGTTTAAAAAGAGATGGCAGTCCAATGAGTAGTGCCTCTTCAAAGAAACTCAAGACTGGTGATGATGAAGTCAACGTTGAAGCTCCTTCTCACGGTGTTCCACAGGAAGAAGAAAGTGTAACTCCTTCTCGAAATGTTTCACGAGAGGAAGTTGCTGCTCCTCCTCATTCTCCGAATATCCAGTCGCTGCAGTTTGAGGTCCATCTCACAAGCTACAATAAGAGATGTTTGACGCTCCTTCTAACCTTGCTTCTACAGCACAACATAATGCCTCCTCACTCAAGAAGGTTGGTACCAAGAAGAAGCGATTTGGTAGAAAAGGCGTTCATACTTCTCAATCTACCATTCCAATTAAAGAAGGAGATCCTGAAGCTGAACACAAAGTGTGCATTAAGTATGCCTCTAATGCGGATTCTGCTTCTGATGATGATACACCTGTTAATTTATATGCTGTTGTTGACTGGGAGTTTTGCCTACGGGGGTTTAGGCTTTATCAATGCCTTCTACATGCAAGTGAGCACCGTCTCGCAAGTACCTCACTAAATTAGGGAAATCCTTCACTTGGTTACTAGAGCAGACTTGATGACAATCTATGGCCGTGTGATGACATTTTACAGGATCAGAAAGCTAGGAGTTGCTCTTGTTCCTTTGGGGCGATCTTATGGTTTTGATGATTCACCTTAATGAGATGATGGTAGTGATGTTTGGAAGACCAACACACCGGAGTATTCAAACTGGAAATATATTCTTCTCTGGTGTTCATATGTTGGGAGACAGTTAGTGGACTCGTTTACATAGGATTGTGACAAGAAGAACCTCTCTCGTTTAACCTTATCGAAAGGATTCTCGATCATCATCTGGGAAATTTCTCAGGAAACGTGGGAAAGAACTATACCACTGCGGTTCAGATATGAATTGCGCCATATTTCATCTCCATGAAACAAATTTATGATTCCAATGGACCTAAGGTTCATGACTGGCATTGTATACAGTTTGATATAATATCTCATTATTCTTTTTGCTCATTTAATCATCATATTTTGGACATATAAAGATTTGTCTATGTAAAATCTCCATACAGTATTATGCTTTTGCATATGCATGCCATATATATTTTTTAGCGCACATCAAGTTTTTTGCCTTCTGGAAACATTTTTTGGCACTGTCTTGGTTTTGTATTGCAGTGTATTTGTACAAATAGAAAAAAAAAAAAAAAGCCATTTTAAGGGATTGGGTGTTGTTAACCACCCGCAAACAAAAAAAAGTGTTCAACCACCAGTCTCACAGACAAGAAAGAGTTGATCACCATGAGGTTACGGTCTCTGGGTGTGATTTCCAATCCATTGATGTTTGCCAGGTTTAACCCAAAACTTGATGGGTTTCACTTCTGCCATGTTCTTGGAAAAGGAAAAGTGGCTAGTCCATACAAAGCTTACATGGTAAAGACTTTGCTCAAATCCGGTTGATACTGTAATTAGTTTTTGATCAAAACTATAGGTTATTTCACTCACCAGGTTGTTACAACACAGAGTGGCTTAGTCCAAGAGGTACGGCTCTTGAGGTAAACACACTACAAATCCATTAATGGCTGTGATATTGCCAAAAATCAATGAGGGTATTCCAATTCACCAATGAATTCAAGTCCTAAGAATTGGACTGGATTTTAAACTCACCATGTTGATGACATGATTCCCACAGAAGAGTTAGCTAGCCCAAAGTTTTAATGGCTACTTGGTAAAGGCTACATCAAATCCATTATTTTCTATGATTCACCTCTCCCCGGAGTTAACACACCATGGGATGTGATGAGAATCGTATGTAACCTTAAATTGATGGTTTTGATGTTGCTGATTCAGAGTTTATGAAGGATGCTGCTTTTGGTGTTCATGCTGTCAATTTTCTTATGTTGCTGCAAAGACTTTCACCTGCTCGAATTCGACTTTCTAGATTCAAGAAGTATGAGTTGGATTCAAGATGTTGCTGTTCAATCCTCTGGAGTTTTCAATGAAAGATCTATCTAGAAACTTGAAGTTAATTGTGTCAACTTCAAGTTTAGGGGAGGATTGTTAGGAATATTGTAATAGATAGTTACTACTAGTAGGTATGTAGTTCCTACTGGTAGAGTAAAAGTTCCTGCTGGTAGGTATGTAGTTCCTACTGGTAGGGTAAAAGTTCCTGCTGGTAGGTATGTAGTTCCTACTGGTAAGGATAATATTATAGTTAGTGCTGGCAGAGCAAAAGTTATTCTGCTAGGTAGAAACAATATAGTCCCTGGTAGTATTATGCTTACTCTGTAGTTGATAGTATATTATAGTTGAGTGATATGTTGCTGAGATATCCCTAGTAAGGTGATAATCATATCTCTTTATCGAGTCTTAGGTAAGAGGTGGTTAGGGTTTCATTAGTATTTAAGAAACCTACGGTCATAGATGAAGGAAGGATCGGAAAAACATTTTTATTATTAATAGAAAAGATCCATAGAGGATCATTGTTTGAGTAATTCTTCTTTAACTCTGTTGTTTATATTCCGCGTAAACAATAGTTTAATTTGTTAGAGTCTCTCTTAGAGTTTCTTGTGATTACATAAGTACTCTACAACCTCAACAGGTTTGAAGATCTATCTAGGACTGGACCTACAACGAGGTTATGAACTTCACCTGATAGGTAGTTGTAATAAATATTCTGAAATAAAGCTGACGACCTTATCACAATCTTAATTGGGGATTGTTGATATAGTAAAATGATAGTAAACAGCCACGTCACGCAACCTGGGTTTGAGCTTCAATGATCAAAAATGGTGGAAATGGGTCGTTTCGGGTAGTATTTCCACTCGTACGCCTTGTATCTTGTTCCCGGGGCTTCAAATCTTCAGGGCTTCGCTTCTTGAACTTCTTTAATGATCCTAAGATCATAAGGGAGCAAAGGATTGCTGCCTATGGGTTATAGAGAGAAGATGGTGTGGTGCGAGTTGGAATGAACACACAAAGCCCCTATTTATACCCATTTGAAGGTATAAGGAGTAAGCAAGGGTTATGATCTGGTCTTGACACATATTAGGTCTAGTGTATGATGTGTATAAGCTAGAATTTCAATGGTGGAGGTCTAGAAAACTAGGTTGAATGATGTGGCTACCTTTCTTGCTGCCGCGGCTGAAGAGAAGCAAAAGAGAGGCCATGTGCTCTCATTTTTAACCATGGGAAGGTCTAAGCAGCTGGGTAAGCAGCTTGAGGGTTTCTAGAAGGAGTTCATATAAGTTATTTGCACATGGTTTGGTTTTAAATGGGTCAAAAATGATGATGAAGAGGTTCGGGTCTGGTTTGGGTTCGACGAGGGATGCACAAGTTTTCAAGCTTACATTTCGTGTACAATGATCAATGATGGTTGGAATACTTTCTTAGGGTCTATAATAAGGAGTGTCAATAGGATTTAGCAATTGGTTTGGGTTAAAATGGGTCTAAAATGAAGAAATGAGGTTGTGGGTTTCATTTGGTACGGTTTAGGGTTTTCTTATGAATTCAAGGCTTAGATTTTGAGCATGCTTACAATGTGAATGTTAATATGGGTTTACAAGGTTTATATCTTGGATACTTGACAAAAATGATAGGTGGTTTGGTTTAAAATGGGTCGATATTGAGTAAATAAGGTCATGTGTTCACATAGAGCTCGTTTAGGGTTTCTTTGGCTTTCTTGGCTTGTATTTCGAATATTCTTGATTAGGAATGATGGAATACTGATCCTAGGACTTATATAAAGGATTATCAATGAGGTTTGATCGTTGGTTTAAGTTAAAATGGGTCAAAATTGAAAGAATAATCGTGGTTAGATTATGGTTTAATGAATTCATTAGGTTTTTCTTAGCTTATCCAATCAAAATGATATTTCATTATGACATAAAACATATCCAATCAAACTAAGACTTGACATATTACCGAGGTTGTGTGACAAAGCCGTTACTTTCATTTCATATACTTTTGCCATCAATCAGAACTCCCTATACTATTAAGGTGAGTTCATAGCCTCGAATTCAATCTGTTAAGTGTTTCATAAACCCAGGAGAGGGATAGATGCTATAAACTATGAATGCAAGTATTTTCTGTATGCTATCCTGATACATTATTGCATAAGTCCCTACTTTTGCCATTAAGTCCTCACTATCATGAACCGTTAATTACTCGTCGGGGTAAGCGCGAATGCTGTGAATAGATCTATTTGGGTCTGGACTCCCCGTTGGTGTACCTATACTATCAGTAACCAATAACACACATTTGAATAGTTTTGCGGGTGTTTGGCAAAGACACCCGTTAGGGCAATTATTTGTGGTTATTAATTAACCTAAGGCTTCGGTGTCATGAGCTTAGGGCAATAATACTATTTTTCATGATAATTGTATGTGTTGCAATTATTATAAACTATGGGTGTATAACAACGTAACCCACTATTGAGCTTGTATTCAAAACTGTTTACTATAAACCTATGAATTTCACTCAACCTTTGTGTTGACTTTTTAGCATGTTTATCTCAGGTAACTGAACATCTTATGGCACGGACTTGAAGATGGCTAAACTGTTATCATTCAAACTTTATGTTTTCATGTAGATTTTGGGACCTCTGTTTGTAAAAACTCTGATGAAATAATGAATGATAACTTATCTTTTAAAAACGTCTCTTTCGAGTCGTTTTCTATGATTATGACTGTTGTACTATGAAATAATACCCCAGATTAGCTTCCGCTGCTATATGTCAAAAATGGGGGTGTTATAGATTGGTATCAAGAGCCACGGTTATAGAGAACAAGGTTGAAACCTTAACTATAACTACTTTTCTTTTTCCATCCAAGAAAGTCCTCCGTGCCACTACATTTCCGAAATAGTATGTAAAGATACATAACTATTATACTATTATATAAATAACTTATGTTATTTACTCATTTACCACTGGGCTTGTTACAGAGTGATGATGCTCCCTAGCCACCCTACTTCTAATATTGCGGATTGCTTTTTCATCTTACTTTCCTGATTTTATCTTGGCTTCCCCAGACTTTTCTCAGGCTTCTCCAAGTAAAACTTATTCTAGCTCTTCAAATAACTCATTTGGTTTAGTTCCAATAGCTTCACCAACTCTTTCACTTTTTCATGATGACCCCTATATGAAGGACATGCATGCATACTATGCTAAAGAATCACCTATTCCACCGCCAACTATTGTACCTCTATCTTCAATGCTATCTCCAATGTTTAATCCTAAAGAATTCTTTCTTCCTAAGCATTTAAGATAGGAGAAAGCTCTTGTAAGACAAGTTTGGAACGTCATGAGGAGCAAATTAAGGAAATTTTGAATCACCTAGATGAACCCTCTCTCGATCGCATTGAGCACATAAAAGACAAAATAGATGGTCTTGAAAAAGGTCGGGTGATCATACAATAAGATTTTGACAATCAGGAAGCTGAACTCCGAGAATCTCATACTCAAATTACTAAACTTCAAAGAAAGCAAATAGGAAATAACAGCAAGATTGCTCTGGCTCGCTTCAGGATTGCTAATCTAGAATAAATCATCAAAGATATACATGCTCATCACTAAGAAGATAAGGAAAGTCTTCAGAATGCAATCTATAAACATAAGAACATCTAGGAAGGACCATCGGACTACTAGATTAGATACTAGTTATAGATTTTGTTAGAACCTAGCCATGGGATGTGTGGTATAAATAACAACACTTGTCAAATTTTGACTATGTATAGTACAAATACAAGTCATTCATGATATAATATAATGGTGATCCCATTTTATATTCATCCTGTATTCTATATTACATCTTTGTCTTCATCATTATGAATCATACTGTGACTTCTAATAAATCAGATGCTTGTTAGAATCCATATCAAATAAGTATCTATGATTTCAATATCACTATTGTTAAAAATGCTTAAAGTTTAAAAATAAGCATTGCATTTTTAGATTGTGATTGACTTCTTATTACGTGTTGTCTTATGTTGATAGAATGCCTCCCAAAAGGACATCAACATCTGAAGCACCAGCCATGACTCAAGCTGCCATCAAGAAACTAGTTGCTGACAGTGTTACCGCAGCTCTAGAAGCACAAGCTGCAACAATGACAAATGCTGACAATACCAATAGGAACACCGAAGAAAGAGAAGCTCCTGTAGCAAGACAGTGTAGCTACAAAGAGTTCATGAGCTGCCAACCTATCAACTTCAAAGGTTCAGAAGGAGCTGTTGGACTTATCCGCTGGTTTGAGCGAACTGAATCAGTGTTTTCCCGTAGCAACTGTACCGAAGACTGCAAGGTGAAGTTTGCTACTAGTACTTTAACTGAAGAAGCTCTATCCTGGTGGAATTCTTTTGCCCAACCTATTGGGATAGAAGAAGCTTACAAGATTACCTGAGTTGAATTCAAGAAGCTGTTGATAAAGAAGTACTTACCCCGATGAAGTCCAAAGATGTGAAGACAAATTTTACATCTGGATGTGAAGATGAATGATCTCCCCATTGTTTTCTTTTATCCCATTTTTTTTTTCCCCCTTTTTTTTTTTTTCTTTTTCTCATTCTTTTTTTTTTTTTTTTTTTTTCTCCTTTTTTCTTTTTTTTTTTTTTTTTTTTTTTTTTTTTTCCCTTTTTTCTTTTCCTTTTTTTTTTTTTTCCCCCTTTTTTCTTTTTTTTCTTTCTTTTTTTTTTTTTTTTTTTTTTTTTTCTTTTTCTCTTCTTTTTTTTCTTTTCTTTTTCGTTTTTTTTTTCTTTCCTTCTTGTTTTTTTTTTGACTACTTTTTTTTTTTTCTCTTTTTTTTTTTTTCTTCTTTTTTTTTTTTTTCTCTATTTTTTTTTTTTTATTTTTTCTTTGTTTTTTTTTTTTTCTTTTTTTTTCTTTTTTTTTTTTTTTCTTTATTTTGTTTTCTTTCTTTTTACTTTTTTTTTTTTTTTTAGGATTTTTTCTTTTTTTTTTTTTTTTTTTTTCTTTTCTAACCTTTTTTTTCTTTTATTTTTTTTTTTTTTTTCTTTTTTTTTTTTTTTCTCCTCTCTATTTTTTCTCTTTTTTTTTTTTTTTCTTTTTTTTTTTTTCCTTTTTTTTTCTTTTATTCTTTTTCTTTTCTCTTTTTTTTTCTTTTTTTTCTTTTTTCCCTTTTTTATTTTTTTTTTTTCTCTTTCTTTTCTTTTCTTTTTTTTCCTATCTTCTTCTTTCTTATCTTTTTTTTTATTTTTTTTTACACTTTTTTATTTTCCTTTTTTCTTCAAGGACATATGTGAGAAGATTCCAGGAATTGGCAACCTTGTGTCCCAGTATGGTGCCAGATTCTGAGAAATTGATGGAAGTTTTCATCAGGGGGATTGCCGCGAAATTATTTGAATGATGTTTCCGTTCTCTAAATCTCAAACTCTAGAGGAAGCCATTAATATTCGCCCAGAGGCGTAATGGATTAGGTAACAAATCGCATACTCCAGTGCAAGTATCATGTGATCACATAAAAAAAGTTTTGATGACAAAATAGATACTTTCAACAAAAACAATAAGCAACCACAAACACCAACAACGCTACCAATAACTCACACCAACCACCACATAGAACAGAAGAAGGAATCCTTTAGGTCTTATGCTTCGTCACTACAACCTAAAAATAAATAGGTATATTGGAAACTATCCCTTGTGTAAGAAATGCACTCTGCATCACATAGGACCTTGCACTGTTAAGTGTAATACTTGCAACAAGGTGGCATTGACCAAGAACTGCAAAAACAATGGGCAGTCACTGGAAAGTATCTTGCTTACAGTGATAGTTATTGTCATGCTGTGGAGAGAAAGGGCAATATGCAAATCAGTTCCGAAAAGTACCACCAACAACACTGTGAGGGAAGAGGCCTATCATGCTTAAAGGGATATGACTGCTCACCAAGGATCCCGAAGTAGTCACGGGGTATGTCCTTCTAAATCAACATCTAGCTAGAGTTTTATTTGATTCTGGAGCCGATAAAAAGCTTCGTACCATATGTCTCTTACCTCTTAGCTAAAATATTCTAACCCTTACAATAGACTACCTTTTATAATATCAAATATGGCTGACAGAAACATACTTAGCAACAACAAACGTGATTTGGTGCAAACTCTGACTTGTTAAAACAACACCCTTTCAAAATTCAATCTTATGCCAATCAAATAATCGGTAGTTTCAACGTCGTCATTGTAGGATTGGTTATCATGTATCATGCTAAAATTCTCTGTGAGTGATAGTCGGTCCACATCCCAATCAATGATGAAACTTTGATCATCCGAGGTGACCAAAGTAAAACCCGACTAAGTCTCATATCTTGTATAAAAAACAAAAGATATATATCATGAAGTTGTCAAGTTTTCGTAATCCAAGTAATGGAAAAGAAGTCAGTCGTGAAAAGACTGATAGATATCCAGCTAGTCAGGGAATTTCCCAGTAGTTTTTCCTGAGGGATAATTGGCTTCCTCCTGTTCGCCAATTAGAAATCCAAATCGATCCTAATTTAGCGATAGCACATGTAGCCCGAGGACCCTATGATTAGCCCCTTTCAGATTTGCAGGTATTATCTAACCAATTCAGAGTTATCAGATCGAGGTTTTTATCCAACAAGTCTTCGCCTCGGGGGAGCTCCTATCTTATTTGTTAAAAAGAAAGACGAATTCTTTTAGGATGTGTATCGATTACATGGAAGGTTTGATAAACTTACATAAAGGATTTTTTACCCATTACCCTAGGATGATGAATTAATTTAACCACTTCAGGTTCAATAGTGTCTACTCGAAGATGATTAGATCAGGCTTTCATCAAACTAATAGAGTCAGGGCTCTGAAGATATTTACAAAGACTTGCTTTCATCCGCGCCTCTCATTTGCTCTCCTACCGGCTCCACTTCGCTACTACGAATTTCAAGTGACTCGCACATAGATGAGTTCTCTACTAACGCAACAGCTGTATTCTATGGATCTCATGAACTGTGTGTGCCAACAACCATATTTGGATAAAATTTGTGCTAGTGTTCATCTCGATGATATTCTTATCTACTGCCCGTAACAAAGTAAGTGCACGCAAATCATCTAAGAATAATCCTAGAATTACTCAAGGAACGAGAAACTGTATGCCATAGTTTATCCAAGTGTTGATTTGTAAATTCCGTGATCGTGCATTTTCTTGACACTTAATTTGGTGTCAAGGGACTTTATATTGACCCCGCCAAGATTGAAGCAATTAAGAATTGGGCATCTCCTACTTTACACCCACATAATGATGTCAAATTCTTAGGTACTCGCGGTTATTATCGGATAATTTATTAATGATGTCTTAAAGATTGCCAAAGTCTTTAATCTGAATTTACCCAGAAATTCAAGAAGGTTTATCTGGGGAAGCCCAAGATACTAACTTTACCAATATATATTAACCATGCTAAAAACAGAAGCTATATGAAGCATCCAATCTTGTTTTACCTAAAGAATGATGATTTTGTTGTTTACGTGATGCATCCCATTCATGGTCTCCCTCATCTGTGGAGTGTTTCGACCTAAAGAATCATGCCGAGTTGTGTTTCTGTTTTTAGTAGTATTTGTTTAATAGCAAAGTAACTAGGAGGAAAAAGTGGTTTTTATTTGCTTAGGACATCCCAATCTAAACCGTTTGACGTAATGTAGAATATACTATACCACTTTTTGATAGCTCGAATGAGGTCTAGATTGCTAGGGTATGGTTGGGGTAGGGGTTGTGGTGGTGTGGTTGGTGGTCTTGTGGTTGGAGGGCGCTTGGTGGCCTGGGGTGTGGGACCGTCTGGTTTGGTTCGCTGGTGGCGTTAGGTGGGAAGGGTGCTGGTGGCACATGGAGGGGTATTTGGTCACTGGGGGTTGGTGGTTGGGTGCGGGTTTGTGTTCGTACTTATTCGGCTCTGTAAATGCTCTGAGTTAGACGTGTTGCCTTTGCGTGGGCAGAATAGTTGGGGGGCCTCCCTATTCCGCGAGGGCCGCTCTCCCGAGGTATGGTTGTAGGTGGGTTATAGGTGGGGTGGCAATTGTTAAGGTGGGGATGATTGGTGGATTGGTGGAGGGAAGGGGTGGTGCCGGGGAAACCCCCAATTTGGGCCTATGAGGGGTACTCTTGATTAATCTAATTGTGTGTTTTCTTTTTGTAATTTTTACAAAATTTGGGGTTACATGTTACACCTATCTGTATGGAAACTAAATGTTACTGTTCGTGGTCAATGATCATTTAATAGGTCTTCGCAATTCTCGATAGAAAGGAAAGAGTTGAATCATGAGACAACGCCATTGGCTAGAATTAGAATGACTTAGCTGGAATTACGATTGTGAAATTCTCTATCATCTGGAAAGGTAACTGTCGTAGTAGATGCTTAACTGGGGATTGGAAACAAATCAAACACGCAATTCATCTAAACTTACTCCATCTACAAATCTTTAAAGCTCTCAATACTAAAGCACTCAAAGAAGAAAACATCAAGGCTGAAATACTTAAGAGGAATGGGACAAATCATAGTGAAATACGTCCTGAGGGATCCTGATTAACCAAGAATCGAAGTTGGTTACACTCTTTGGATCTAAGAAACTTATTCATGCTATGCAGTCCATAATAAATCAAAAGTTATTCCATTCACCATGGTTTCTGACAAGGATGTAAATACAGGATCTAAAGAAGAAACTATATGGTGGCCGAACATGAAGGATAATCATCGCATAAATATTGTTGGCAATGGTTTGGCTATGTTTTAGAGTTAAAGTAGGAATGTCAAAAAAACCCATCCGGGTTTGGTTCTGTTTCAACCAGTAATATTAACTATGTGGAAGTGGGGATTGAGATGATGACGAATAAACAATGGTTTTCATCAACAAATACCACCAAAAAACCTCATAACGGATACATGACAACAATCTGGGTCATGTCGATTTGCCTACAACATATCTTGCACATTTTCATCCCTCTCCCGAGAGAAGATAGTAAATGGATAAACCCTTACTCGTTATACATAAAGGAAATAGTCTCCCCGGCATGGAGTTCCATATCTATCAGCTCAGATCATGACAGTATTTCACGTCCTATTCTGGTAATCATTTACTGCGGAGCGCATTGGGTACTCTCAATTAGACATGGATGTATGCATTCTCATCCTGAAACTGCTAGTCAAAGTGTAAATAACCATCAAACTCTCAAGAGACATGTCTTCGAACCTGTGTATAGGATTTTGGAAAATTGAGAATATCGTTATGCCCAACTAGGTAGGTTTTACAAATTCATTAATAAGCATAACTGATATAAAGAACAATAATGTTATTTAACAAGGTTTTTCATTCATATTGTTTCCATCACAGCCCCCAATTCTAGATGATCCATTCATAGTACGGTTACAATCTAACAGGGCTCAAGGTCCATGGGGCTTTACACACAATTTTTTTAGGCGTTATACTTAGTGACTCTATTTGCGCTCTAGAACTCACACACACCATTACTTAGCGATTACACTTTTTCTGTGTACATCAAAACTATGTGTCTTTTGATCTATTATATAGGGCGAGAAATCATGACTTATAAAGGATAGTATATACTATTTGACTTGTAAATCTGTTTAAATATTAAGAATATTGCTGTGTATCTTTTTTCTTCTAAAGAAGATCTTCCAGAATCTACATATTCTCCACCAGCTTGTAGAATTCTTTAATTGTGTTTTAGTCCTTTTTTCATTCTTTTATTTATTTTTTGTCTCTTAAATCACAAGTTCAACTTAACATTCTTCCTATGGTTGATGTTGTACTTTACATATTTGCGAGTGGGTTGATCTGCTGCTGTTAAGCACTTGCTGCCACATGTAGGGGGTGTTGGTGCGACTCCGCAATGATATGGATCTATTCGGCCAGGTTGGTGTGGTTTGTTACTTCACAGGGTGGGTGGGGCGATGTCGGTAGGATTCATATGTAGCCGTGTGGTGGGTGTGGGGGGGGTAGAGGGTTGCGTGGTTGATGGGTGGTTGGATTTGAGAGGTTGAGTTTTGCTTGCTGGATTGGGTTTAGGGGATGGTTATCTGGTTTGGGGGTATGCTTGAATGGGGTTTGGTTGGTGGGAGTGAGGTTTGTTGTGTTCATGGGGGATGGGGGGGGGGTGTGGGGGGGTATGTTTGGGTGGTATGGGGAGCGTGTTGGGAGGGGTTGCTCGGCGTTAGGGGCTGTTGGGTGTTGGTTTGGGGCAGCGGGTTGTGGGGGTGGGGGAGGGGGGGTGTGTTGGATTGGGGAGGTTGGTGTGAGTGGGGTGAGTGAGGCTGTGGAGGGTCCTGTGTGTGGAAGAGTGGTTGGGGAGGAGTGGGGGGTTGGGAGAGGGTTTTGTCTAGGGGTTGGTGTTGGAGGTTCGAGGGGGAGTGGGTTTGTGGGGTTGTGGATGCGGGAGCTTTATCCCGTTTCTGGGGGTGCGGAGGGGGGGGTGTGGGGTAGGTGTGAGCTGGGGTTGTTTGGGGGGGTGTTTGGGTTGGGTGTTCGGCTGTGACGTGTTAGGTGTGGGGGGGGGTGTTGGTTTTGTGGTGAAGGGTTATGGTGGTGTGTGTAGGGGGTTAGTGTTCGGGTTTCAGTTTTTGGCGGTAGTTGGTCGGAGATAGGAATTGTGCGGTGTATGTTGAGGGGAGGGGTTGCGGGTTGGGGTTTGGGCTGGTTGGTAGGGATATTGGGGGTTGGGTGGGAGGTTTGGCGGGGTTTAGAGGGTAGGTTGGGGGGTGATGTGTGTCGAGGGATGGGGGGTTGTTAGCGGGGGGCTGGGGGAGAGTGTGGGGATGTAGTGGGTTCGGGGTTTATGCATGAATTGGTAGGTGTTGGACTGTTTATTGTGGTTCTGGCAGCGTGAAGGGTTGTTTGAGGTGGGGGGGGGGGGGGTGGTAGGGTTGGGGTCGGCGGGCCTAGTGTTTGCGTTTGGGCTTGTGTGCATAGGTAGGGGAGGGTGGGGGGGGTGAGGAGCGGATCTTTGTGGGAGGGGGGGTGTTTTGGTGGGGGAGTGGGAGGGGGAGGGAGAGTGGAGGGGGGGTGGGGGTGTGGGGGTGGGGGGATTGGTGGGGTGGGGGAGTGGGGTTAGGTGGTATAGTTGTGGTGGGTGGGGGTGGGTGTGGCGTTGGATGGTTTGGGTGTACGGTGTTCTGGTTTTTGGTGGGGTGGGTGTAGTGGTGATGGGGGTGGTGAGGGGTTGAGGTTGTTGGGGGGTTGCACGGGTGGGGGTTGGTGGTTATTTGTTGGGGGGTAGGGGGGGGGGGGGAGTTAGTCTTGAGGGTGGAGTGGCAGGGTGTGGCGTTTGGGGGGTGGTGTTGTAGTGGCTCTTGGGCTTGTATTGGTTGCTGGTGGATTGTGTGTAGGGTGGGCTGGGGGCGGGTCTGTTGGGGGCGTGGGTTTGGGGGTTGGTAATAGATGGTTGGTGTGGGTTTCGCAAGGTTCGTTGAGGGTGGTGGTGGGTGACGGGGGGAGGGTAGCGGTTGTTATGGTATGGTGTGGAAGGGTTGGTGGTGTAGTTGGGCGGGTTGGGTAAGTAAGGGGGGAGGGGGTGGGGTGTGGTGGTGGGGTACGGTTATGTATGTGGCGGGGTTTTTTGTTGACGGGTCGCGGTTGTGGTTTGTGGCATTGTGCAGGTGGAGGGAGTTGCGGCGTGTGGAGTTGGTAGAGTATAGTCAATTTACTCTTTTTTTCTATAGTCTATTATATTTTTCTAAGTTAAGCATTTAATTATTGTATTTATAAGTTCTTTAATGAATAACTGTTTTATTGTTATTTTTATAGTATATTTTAATATTATATAAATTTTATTAAATATTTTTTTTATGTTATTAATTATAATATTTTTTAAGTTGATAAAATTTTATTTAATTTTTTTTTCTTTTATTATATTTTTTTTTTTATTGATTAATTTTATTTAAGTTTTTTTTAATTTTTTTTATCATTTATATAATTCTTAATATCTCTTTACATATTTATTAATTTAATTTTTTTGTAATCTTATAAGTTTTTATTTTTAATTAATAAAGTTTAATAATTTACTAAGTTTTCTCTTTCCTTTTTAAGTTTTTATATATTATTTCATAATTATTATTTTGTTTTAAGTCTTTAATTCATTTTATAAGTTATTATTTTTTTATTTTCAATTATTTTAACTTAAGGTTTAAGGCCTTCCCCAGAACCACCAAAATTATTTCTAGCTCTTCAATAAATTCCACCTTGTACCAATTACCCAAGCTTCATAAAAATTTACCCAGTTAATATTATTGTCACTTTTTTCACTAAGAAAAATTAAAAAACAAAATACATGAATCATGTAACAAAATAACTTCTTTATGTAATAGCTACAACTAGTTTACTTAACATATATTGTTTACTAAATACTAAGTTAATAGCAAAAAGCTTCTAGAAACCCTTTCCCCCCTCCTATCCCACGGCAACAACAACATTTGGAGACATAGAGCACATAAAATATACAACTTGGTCTTGTACTTCATATTTTCATTAAAAACCTAACTAGTTATGTTTCTATGTTGACCATAAACTTCCTTAAGACCCTCTCATGTGTTCCAAGACTACTATTCTACTTTTGACCACCTTTTATCATATTACATTGCATATACTTGGATAAGTGTACATTCATTCCACAACAATAACATTACGCTAAAAGATCAAAACCACAATACCTTCCCCTTCTCTTTAAAGCCACGGCTCAATCAATCCATTCTACTAATATATCCATACAAAATTTTCTACAACTATATAAGCCATCACAAAATCATTCTATGATATACTAAGGTATTTGCAAGCATTGGTTAACCATTTACAAGTGTTGAAGCAATAAATCAATATTAGGGTTTATTTGGAAAACTAGGGTTTCATATTATGCAAGCGTTGGTTTTGAGACTAAACAAGGGTTTAGCACGTAGTTCTCCCCCCCATGATCATTCATTTCTCATAAGCGTCATCTAAAACCTTTATTCTTTTCATTTCTAAGTTTTATGTTGATGATGTTCTATATAGTTTAAAATACCATTTTAGGACTTGTTGAACATGTAAAATTGTTTTTAATTGTGATTTTGCTTTTATAACACTTTTTCATATTGATTATTAGCTTTGGGTAATATTTATTGATATATTAGGGTTATAAGTGTCGTAACATGTTGGTTATGTGTAAAAATGTATATGTACAAATTTAGGGTTTTAAGGTTTACTTAGATAGTTGTGATTAAAGTATCCATATGGACTTTGTTGTTACTTGGATCTATTTGGACAAGATTTAAACTAATGACTTTAAATATTAGTAAGACATATGGACATATGTAGTTATAAAGGCTTGTGGTAACTTATTAAGTGAAAAGTTTAAGAAAGTAAGTTATAAAAACAAAGTTATACAAATAAACTCAAAAAGACATTTAGGGGTTGTTTTGGTTCGTGTCCTATGACAGCCATATTATGAATTATAAAGATAGTACACTTCACGACGATTCATAATATGTAAAGAACGCAAAAAATGGATTAATAACAAAAAAGATACGATAAAAATACGATTTACGTTTATTACCGGTTTTAGAAAATAAATTTATAAAAGGCAAGTTATAATAAAAATACTTCTAAAATAGAAAGTTTAGTATTTTTCACAGATTGTATACATTTTTAGGATTCTAGAATGATAAGAATCGTAATTTTTTCAATTAATAACTGATGTAGTTTTGTATTACGCGGAATTATTTGACAATAATACTTTTAAAAAACTATTTTTAAAAGTTACTATTCATGACAGAAACTTTTATTTTTGTAAACCTCATAAATCAATATAACTTTCAACTACGAGAACGTGCTCGAAAGAATCGTTAAAAACCGAGCTTAGAACGAAGAAAAAAAGAAAAAACGGACATTTAGGGGTTTTATGATAACCTATAACTATATAAATACATTTAGGGTCTGGTGTGAACAGTAAAAGTTACTGTTCACCAGTAGGTCCAAATTATGAAAGTGTCAAATTATGATAACTCGTCCTAATACGAAAGATATGTGGAGCATAAAAAACGTCAATATCGGGCATTAAACGCGGGGAAAGGTATGCCGTTGTTACTAAATCGGTAATTATAAACGTTTTTTACTTAATTAAACACAATTTTTACCAATCAATTAGATGGTGATGTGCAATGTGGTACTTGTATATGGTAGAATGTTAATAATACATGTTGCTTAGATACTTTTACGACCTTTAATTAAATATGGTTTGCATCAGACGATTTACGTGATGCATTATCCATGATATACTTGAAATATGCGCACTCCAAGGTGAGTTCCATAACCCATGTTTTCATGATTTATTTTATATGTTTTTGGGGTTAGATACCATGAAATGTTTTACAATTGGGACACAAGTGGTTAAGTTTTTACTTTAGGTTTACGTGTTGCACTAAGGTGCGATAACTTGTTGTGCCCATTATCATGAAACTGTCATGTTACTGAATTATGATGCGCGAATGTTATGAATAGATCTGATTAGGTTGACATTCCTATTCGGGGTGAATTTGCTTTATCACTGTGGCACACATGAAACGTTTACCATGTAAAACATTGGATGTTGCGGGTTAGAACATCGAAAAGGGCAATGTAGGCCATTTATATGGTATTCATTTATGTCAAGCTTCAGTGTCATGAGCTAGGGCAACGTTTTTTTATTTTAATTGTTATGGTGTCTGCATCTGTTTGCATTTTCATGCACTTGGGATAATTTGTGGATCCTATAATATATGATTTATCAAAACCTATAAATTCACCCAACATTATTGTTGACGTTTTAAAACAATGTTTTTAGGAGATCAGTAAGCATAAGGTGCCAAGGATACATTGGTGATTTTGTTTTGGGATGTCATGTTAAAGATATGGTTGCATTATGTTTTGGGAAACTCATGTGTTGTGAACCAGTATCTTTGTAAAACTAAACATGGAACCAATGTTAAAGCTTGGGCTATTGTATCAAATATTTATTAAATCATAATTGTATCAGTTCTTTTAAAATGACCTTTTTGGTCGTTGTCTATATTTATCTTGGTGTTATTGATCTTAGAAGTAACACGCACCCAGACCTTATTCCGCTGGGACCCATTTTGGGGGGTGTTATAGATGGTATCAGAAGCTAAGGGTTATAGAGAACCAGGTCAAATGATTTGCTGACTATAACCGTTTTCAAAACATCCAAATTCATACAAGGGGTTTTACACGGGACACTACATTATGTGCATTACATTCATGCATATAATACTTGTTGCATTATGTTGGTTTAGACTAGATGCCATTTCATATTTGATATTCATATTATGATATAAACGGTATATTCACTATTACGAGTCTTATATTAAATACTAATATAGCTATTTTTGAATTTTCTGAATTCGGTCATGACAGATTCGGGATGAATCGGGGTTACATACACCTGGAGGTTTCCAGCCCATTTAAGGGTTTTTCAGACATAGGTCACCGAGAGCCAGGATCATGAGAGTACCTTGAGCTGCATTTGGATGCCAGATTAACCATAGTGGAGGCCGCTCTTAAGGCCTCAACCTCTCCACACTCGCCTTTAGTGCCTGGCCCTGAGGAGCCAAAGCAGGCACCACCTTCGCCAGATTATGTTCTAGGCCCAGAGCATGCTGATGATGAGATTGTTGCTGAGGATCAGCCATTATTTTGCTGATGGATGCCTCCCCATTCTCAGTCTCCTAACTATATCCCGGAGTCGATCCTTGAGCCGGACCCGTAAGGCGGTTGGACGATGAGGACACGAGGAGGTCTATCAATGACATCCTCCGATAGAGGAGATGACGGAGATGACGGGACGGGTCACGATCACGAGGATTATAAGGATGATGATTTTGGACATCGAGGCGATTTATGGAGGAGGTGGAGCCACCCAACTCCTGCGACTCTGTTGTTGTTGCTTTACCAGTGTTGTCAGGCCCCATCTGGGTGGAGATAGATAGCGTTCGAGAATGTTGAGTCTGCCGGACACTCCACCGCCACACCTTGTTTATTGTTGTGACATCTAGGATTTCTATTCAGCTTCTTAGTTCCATCCACAGTTTGGTCTAATGCAGAGAGTTGACTAGTCTTCTCAGCTATATCTACTTCCACCATCCTCCCGCTTCCACATGGTCTTTGCACTTCCCCAGATGCCTTCTCCACCAATACCCTCGATTTACATCTCCATCACTACCTCTGTTCACCACCCTCACCTGTGTTATCTACTGCACCACCTCCTAGCCCCATTTCATTTATTGGGCTATTGAGCCGCCTATGGATTCGACTAAGTGCTTGGAGGTCAGACATCTTATTCCTATTCTCTACCATTACCACCACCCTTACATACTTCCCCACTAGTTCAGATGGCACCATCATTAGGAATACCATTACCCTTGCCCATTTATGTTACTACTTACTCACCACCATTGCTATTACCTTCTGCTAGTCGTACGGAGGACATAACCCAGAGGTTACCTTACTCCACCTAAGGAAAGAGTTAGGAATTAATCGCTCTTGAGTCCGACGTTAAGAGGTTGGAGAGAGTCATCTGCGCTACTGCTAGACGGATGGGAGGTCTCATATGGGCAGACTATGGCTTGTTAGCTAATATGGTTAGGAGAGAATCTGGGTTGTTTCAGACGTAGAGAGATGGTTGGATATGGGATCAACGATCATGGGATGAGATAGATGAGACCCTGCTGTGGGTTCCACGTTATTTACTGTCTCGGAGTTAGGTCGAAATATGACTGCATTTGAGACTAGGTTAGGCAGACATGGATGAGATTTATTCGAGGTTAGACGATGAGCAGAGCAGAGACAGCTATTGGATGGATGGTCAATTTGTTGTTAGAAGACAGGACGTGCACATGCATTATACACCGTATTCTAATAGAGATAGAGGCTAGTTTGTCTCGAGAGTCTTGAAGGCGATCGTATGGATGGCGAGGTTGATCTTGCCTGCGGTGGGGTTTTATCATGCGCAATTACCGTTAATGGGGTCAGCCCAAATCCTCATGTCTCGCTTTATAACCAAACCCAACCCCAACAACCACCCCAACAATCCCAACACACACAAACACCAACCACAAACCCACCCCACAACCCCACACACCACACACCAAACCCCCCACCCACTCAAGGATGGCATCATGTATTCCTTATTGGAGGATGCACGGGAGGACCGGTCTCTACTGAGAGGCCGAGTCAACATGTTGTTTAGAGATAGGCCATATCATAGACGCACTGCTCTAATGATGGAGGAAGAGGCCAGAGTTTCTCGTGTCACTTGGGCACAGTCGATGGATGCTAGCGACAAGGCACGTTCTGAGGGCATGGCACTTCGGACTACGGTCATTGCTCAGCAGTCATAGATTACCGAGTTGCGGGCAGCGGATCGCAGGAGATAGGCAGCGATTACAAAGATGCTGGCAGCGGACCATCGGAGACAGAATTATCGAGGCACTAAAACTGCTGAAGAAGTTACAGGCCCAGATGACAGAGTTTCAGAGGCAGCAGGGACCCACTAACGGTCCGGCACAGCCAGAGGTACCGGAGGAGGCCGGTAGCAGCTCTTAGATTTGGTCATGATAGTAGCTATACTATGCAACCTATTAAGTTTTATGGGTTATTCCCAGCTAGCAGACTGTATAGATCTTTTGTTTTGTTTAGCTACTCTGTATAGATCTTTTGTTCATGTATTGGTTACTTTGTGCAGCCTACTAAGTGTTACGAGTATATCTCGGCTAGTATGGCTTTAGGTTGTTTATTTTGTCTTGTAACCTAATCGTTGTGATCGTTTTGTATTTGAACCAATCATGTATGTTTTTCCAAGTTATATATGGAAGGGATGGATTATGTTATGTATGAAATCGAATTTATTGTGAATGAATGTCGATTTGGCTACACCATTGTTAATTTCAATACAGTTGTGTATTTCACTGTGTGATGTGATCTCGTTTTATTTATTGTGTATATGTCGTGTCATGGTTATGATTTTATGAAATCTAACGGGTATTATATTTTCTTGTGATTTGAAGAAAATGGCACCGAAAAGAAGAACCACGAGGTCAACACCAGTCACAGACACTCCTACCACCACATCTGTCACCAATGCCCAGCTGCAGGCAATGATTGACCAAGGTGTCACTGCTGCACTGGCAGCACGTGATGCAACCCGAAATGGCGATGATAGCCATACTTCGGGAACGGGTGTCAGAAGGAATGAACGCGTTGTTCGAGAGTGCACTTACCAAGACTTTATGAAGTGCCAACCCCTATATTTCAAAGGCACTGAGGGAGTTGTTGAATTAACTCAGTGGTTTGAAAGGATGGAGACTGTATTCCGCATAAGCAACTGCTCTGTGGAAAATCAGATCAAGTTTTCTACTTGTACGCTGCTAGCAGGTGCTCTAACGTGGTGGAATTCCCACGTTATGACTGTTGGTCATGATGTTGCGTATGCAATGACCTGGACTGATCTGAAAAAGAAAATGACGGACAAGTACTGTCCGAGGAACGAGATGAAGAAGCTCGAGGCTGAGTTGTGGAATTTAAAAGTGAAAGGTACTGATGTGCTAGGGTACAACCAACGTTTCCAGGAACTGGCATTGCTGTGTGTCAGGATGTTCCCTGAAGAGTCTGACAAGATTGAAAGGTATGTCGGTGGGTTGCCCGACATGATTCACTCAAGTGTTGTGGCATCGAAGCCGAAAACCATGCAGGAGGCTATTGAAATGGCGACTGAACTAATGGATAAGAAAATCAGCACTTTGGCTGAGAGGCAGGCAGAAAGCAAGAGGAAGTTAGAAGACACTTCCCGAAACAACCAAAACCAACAGCAGCCTTTCAAAAGGCAAAATGTGGCAAGAGCGTACACTGCAGGATCTGGTGATAAGAAACCGTACGGAGGAATTAAACCTCTGTGTACCAAGTGCAATTACAACCATGACGGTCCATGTGCTCCAAAATGCTACAAGTGCAACCGAGTTGGCCACCTGGCCCGTAATTGTAGAAGTCCTGCTAATGCTAATACTGGTAGTAACCAAAGAGGCAATGGGGCAGGTCAAAAGCCTACTTGTTACGAGTGTGGAGTTCAGGGACACTTCAAGAGGGAATGTCCCAAGCTAACAACGCTTAGAAACATTTTGCTAATTAATATTTTAGAAATAATCAAGATGATTAATCTATTACGAAAGAAAAATAAAAGAACTTTTTTTGATGGTATCCCACATCGATGGTATGATCAAATACAAAAAAGAGCGAAGTGTTATTAAAAAGCCGGACCCTAGAACGATCAAAAAGGTCAATAGTTTAAGTTGTTGACCTGCTCGCTTAAGGTTCGTCCATGTGCCCTGGCACGAGTCAAATTGTGAGCGACCCTGACTTATTATGGATCAGTTAAAAGCTTTCACCTAGCTGGCTTTCAAAGCTTTCATCTAGCTGGCTTTCATGTGGTGGTTAAAGAATATATAAAATTGTGGTCTAGAGAGATACCTTACAATCCACTCATCTAAAAGTCCCAAGTGTCATTAAAATTTAGTTATCGTTATCAGGGACTAACCAAAGGTCATTAACCACAGAAGGGAACCGACGGCTTATGGGGTGTTCTTTATAAGGATTATGTTTATCAAAATACGCGTTTGTACACTAATGGTGTATCCCATGTCAGTCTTGAATAATTACTATTTAGTGAACTTTTATGAAATATACATATCGAAATATACATAATCGGAAATCTTCACAAATATTGTATGAGGTCATGGCAACTTGCATGGAAAAGAATATTTTAGAGATCTTATCAAATCTCATCATATATTGCAAAAGATCATCAAAATCGTATCAAATCCAATCACATCCTTGAAGATATCTAAAAATACGTCTCCCTTTGCCTATAAATAGAACGAAGGGAAAGAGCAAACGGCATCTCTCATCCCTCACTCCTCTATAACTCATTCATATAACTTCTCCCTTGTGCTACGAAACCCTTATAAGCATAAGCATAAGCATAAGACGAGTATCTAATAACCAATCTAAATCCTCATAACGATGGCTATTCGGCTCCAACAGGACATTGTGGCGTAAAACCGCATACATAAATGCGAGTTACCAGCAGGGAATCGCCACCCGAAAAATTATTTCCTTAAAAGAGGTGAATACACCCTCAAGTGTGATATTATATCGAATCACGACCCCGTTCAAGCAATACTTAAACCCTTCTAAATGATGTCAAAGTATCCGGTCCGAATCCATGGTGCCTAAGTTAACAATTTAGGCCCATAAACTTTGACCTATGATTTTGCGCTTCATCAATTGGCGCCATCCGTGGGACTCGAACAAAATACTAGTCGCGTATTCTCCCTTGTGTATCAGTAATAACCTGTTACTAACCTTCTTAGTTAAGTGCGTAGACATCTACAAATCAAAGGTAAATAAGGTCTCTGATATCCACTCGAATAAAACTATAAGGTATGATACTATAATCTATTTAATTTGAATCTTATTTAATTGATTCTCAAAGATATTATGACCAAAAACTATAGGAGGTAATCTATACTTTATTATATAAAGCATTTACAATGTGGGTCCCATAAAAAATTAAGATAAGGATGTGCAATCTTGACTATTCATCTTATTTTAAAAAATCACATCAGTAACATGTGTCACTTCTTAATTAAAAAATCACTTTTATTTTCAATTTGACATATCTTTTTATCTATTTATTTTTTTATGATTTAATTTCACCGTATTTTTTAAAATTTCGTGATCTTTAATTCAACATCCATTTTGATATATTTTTATAAATTTTTAGCTTTTCACATTTTTAATGAGTTTATTTTGAATTTTTTTAACAACTTTAACTTTAATTTGATGATGTTAATATGATGTTGCGGGAAAGCTACGAAAACCCAAACAAACTAATTCTCTAAGCGGGTAGGGAATTGCGAAGCGAGTTGGGTTAGCAATTTTTATCGCCGCCGCTATGCGCGGGTATCCAACTAGTGCTCTATAATAAGATCAAGTTGACATAAAATATTAAGAGATTCTTTTGGAGTCATATATATAATTTCTGTTATCTGAAGCTTGAATCTTCTCTGCATCAACCTTCATTATTGCAAGAAAAAGACAAAACACTTCTGTATGAGCTGAATTGCAGTTAGTGAAAGATATTCTAAGTTAACATCAACTCATGAGCCATCACTCATTCAAATAGGAAGATCTATAAAAGAAAAAGTTATAAAAATGAAGACTAGTGATGAATCGTCGTCTGAGTCAAAATAATTTACGGGTACGTACAAAAATGCAAGAATAATGACCCAATGTTTGAGCTAAAAAAGCGGATGTGTAACTCCATTTTGTAAGCACATTTAAAAGGTCTACAGTTACTTATATAAACGTGTTTAAATCTTTTATTGGGTAGTTGTGTTGTTTGTAGTATCTATCTTTAATTATATCTATAAAGCTTGTTTAGGCTCGCGAGCCTAATCAAACTAAATTATTTAATGAGCTTTATGTTAAGCTTGAGGTCGTTAAGACCAGGCTCGTTTCAAATTTTTACCGAGCCGATTCTGAATAGCTCACGAGCAATACACCTCTAACTAAATATAACGACGCTTAAAAACATTTTGCTAATTAATGTTTTAAAAGTAATCAAGAAAAATAATTAATAAGAAAGACCTACCCGCTTAAGGTTCATCCAAGTGGCCCGGCACGAGTCATAAACTGTGCGCGACCCCTGACTTGTAAAAAGTGGAAACATGTCTAAACAAAAACAACTTATAAAGTTATACTATTTTTTGCAATCTATTATATGGAGTTGATATTGAATTAACTTTCGATACATATAACAATCGAGCAAGATTCATTTTATTTTATTGTTCATGTATCTTTCGAATTAAAGATAATCATATTTCGACCACCCAAATCGATCCTATCGCCAAATTCGCCATCATGCTTATAACAAAAACCAAAAAACTTGATTATTGAGTGGCAACATGGTGGGTACAAGATCCCAAAGTTACAATCAATTATCGAGTTTGGAGTAATGAAGGAGAGTTTATGTTAAAAAGACTCACATTTCAACTATTATTCTAGTAACAAAAGATAACGCATTATCTTGTTAAGTCTCAGACCAATTTAGTTACATTGAAGAATGTGTAAAATTTTGTGGTCGAAAAATACATAATAACAACTCACTCACTCAACGACCGACTATACACTAAATACGCTTGCAAACTCTCCTACATCGAGTCATCTAAAAATCCTTGGTGTCATCAAAATTTTGTTATCGTTATCAGGGACTAACTAAAGGTCATCAACCACTGAAAGGGTTATTGAAACGGATCTTTAGGGGTGTTCCTTATTCAGGAGCATGTTCAATCATTATATCGTTTATTTGGTTGTATAACCCGATAATCTTTATCAATACTTACTGTTCGGAAACAAAGTTTTGTTGTAGATGATAGGAGTATAAATTTTATAATCCGATTAGATTAATGAAATAAATACTTATTATTTTTTGATAAAATTATTTTAATTTTTTTGTCCCACGTAGATGAATGAGTGAAAACCTTCTAATCTTATATCCCATTGTAAACATGGATTGTATGTCTACAAGTTAATACTATGCTTTCATGTCCACATTCTAACCCAACAATTTGTTGGGTATTGTGTGTGAGTTTGGAAAAATTATATTAGCTTCATAGCTTTTGTAAAAGAGACTTAAAACTTTAATCCAGAATAAAACTAGCGTCTTCACTTCTAAGTTTAAAAAAAAAGTTTCACACAATAATGTGCCAAAATCATTTGTGAGATCAAAACAATTATAAAAAAGAAGTAACTTATTGGATTGCACAAGTGATCTTGCCACATCATTGTGTGAAATAAACAACTTATTTGTTTATTTTGCAATTTGAGGCTGTATACTCGGTCGTCGCCAAGGGTGAAATAAGTTGTTTTCGGCAAGTACGTAAAGATTACTTACCTCAAACTGATTGTTCTTCATGGACTCAAAATTCACAAGTTCAGCCTTGGAGTGATATTGGTTGATTATCTGCTTCGTATAGCCACATGCTATTTAAGGCGATATTGGATTCGTATAGTCACAAGCTATTATCGAGAATATAGTGGTTTGTGGTGAACCATTCTTTGTAGACTTACAGTGGTGACTTGCTTCTTTACCGATTAGATTTGGTGGTTTGGGTTTGTACTCGGCAAAATTGGTTTCCTCCTTTGCTTTTGTAGCCTCGAGGGCCCAATCTTGGGTGCTACAAGACCACATCTTACGTAATAGTGGAATATGTAGTATGGATGATGATTATGTTTTGGTTTGGCTTGTCTTTGTGATACGATTCTAAGCTTTGATTTTAGCGGTTTCACTAATAAGGACACTGTCCCCTCTAAAGCCCAACAAACACTAGCGAATGTCTTTTTTAGCGAAATGGTAAAGGATATAGAAATTCACTTTGACATGACTATGAGACAGAAAGCAGTTTTTGAGTGTCTAGGTGCGCACACTATGCGTCAGGGATTATCTACTTGCTATCCCTTTTCGACGGGCTTTGGTGTGTGTGTGTGTGTATGGCTCAGGTTATGCACCAAACAATGTTATGCAACTAGATCTCATTATGTGGGATTTTTAAATGTGTATGTGGTGAGTAGTGTAGTGTGAGTGTCCAAAAAGGTGCTAGCGGCGCAGCACGCGCGCGCGCGCGCTCGCTTGCCCTTCTCACCACTATGTAAATCCTTATTAAAAATTATATATATATATATATATATATATAATAACACTAGCATAAATTATCAGCTCATTATATAACATCACCACCTTTTACCGTTTTATTGAATTCTCTTAGAACACTCACCTCAAAAAAACAACTTATGAGAATCTCTTATCTCAATGAGTGTTTTTGATTTACAGCTTAAACAACACATTTTTACAGTGTTGAAAGCTCGGATTATTTACCAATGTCCGTAAACCGCGGCGAGTTAAGCAAATTGGCCCCCCCAAAAAAAAAATTGGTTTGCTCAAAACTTGGTGTGATGTATTTGGAAATTGTATGAATGTCTTTTTTTAAACATATTTCTATTAGCAATACTACGGTCCAAGGCCGATTACTCGTTTTATAACGATACGCCCTATGGTGATGTCATTCCCCAGTTAACATCACGTCTTAGAAATGTTAATCTGATGACGAATATGATGATAATCTAGAGGTTACATTCGGATTAAAAGCTCATGAACTTGTATGGCCCTGAATTAATATTGGCACATCCATCAGTGTGACTATTCATCGAGCAAAGTAAATAAATTAGGTTTGATTCAATGAAACGTTGTTGGCAAAAACCATGCAATGTATCTCTTGATTTATTTTTATTGCTTTTCGTCTCCTTCCATTGATTTTCTAGTACATTCGACTAGTTTTTGTCGCGTTAGTGGATGCATGTGTAACTCCATATGTGAACACATTTAGAGAAACTACATTTACTTATATAAAAGTGTATATATCTTTTATTATGTAGTTGTGTTGTTCGTTGTATCTATCTTTCATTATATGTGTAACTCTATCGTGCTCGATCTCAATTATTTAATGAGTTATCTTAAGCTCGAGGTCGTTATGACTCGGCTTGTTTTGAGCTTTTACCGAGCCGATCTTGAATAGCTCACGAGCAATACGCTCGTCTACACCTCTAACTAAATATAACGACGCTTAGAAACATTTTGCTAATGTTTAATACGAAAGAAAAATAAAATAACTTTTTTTGATGGTATGATCAAATACAAAAAGGAGCGGAGTCTTATTAAAAAGCCGGACTCCAGAATGATCAAAAAGGTCAATAATTTAAGTTTTTGACCTGCCAATTTAAGGTTCGTTCAAGTGGCCTGGCATAAGTCAAAATGTGGGCGACCCTTGACTGATTAATCAGTTCAAAGCTTTCATCTAGCTAGCTTTCATGTTGTGGTTTTAACCTTTTTTTTAACGGCAATTGTATAAAGGTTTACCTTTTTTTATCCACGCGTATACAAGTGTTTAATATTTTTTGATGTTTAAGTATTGTAGCCAAAAAAAAAAAAAGTTCAATGTTATAAAGCTAACTTGTAAGATTAATCCTTGCTTCAATAAAAATCAAACATTATCCGAACCGTTAGATCCATGATAAACATAACAAGTAATTGCAAACAACTGCTTCCCTTTATCATAGCTAAAAACTGGATGTGTGTATATTTTTGAGCTCATTGTTTAGAAATGCATCTTATTTGTCAAATTTTTTAGTTGTATGTACCATTGTTAGAATCAGACTATTTAATAACCAACTTTTTAAATCTCAATTATTTTGTGTTTCATTTGACATGTTTTTTTGGTATCGAATCAAATATTTTTGGGAATCGAATCACATATTTTTACGAATCGATACATAGAATAATTGACACTGATAGTTAAAAGTATGATTGTAGGAATCATACCAAGAGTAAGTCTTTCTAACTGGATCAACCTATTTACAAATTTCATTTGGGTTACAGCCCAAAGTGAAAAATTATATTACTTGAGCCAACACAAGTAAAATAAAAAGTTAAAAACACTTGGATGCAAGTAAAAAAACAAAAGCATCATTGCTAGCCGTCACCACCGTAGTTTAGGAAGAACAAGAAATAGAAGAAGAAAAGTAAGATAGAAACATTGCTTAAAAAGGAAAAAACAAGTTAGGTGAAGTTAGGTGAGGTAATAAAGAGGGGTTAATAAATAGTGTAAGAAACAAAGAGAAAGGTGATAAGTAAATAATGTGTGTTTGTGTGATAGAGAAAAATAAAATGGTAAATGTGAAAAATCTAAGAAACACAATTTTTTTATTATCATCCCAAGCTTTTTCCTTGTTAGCCGTGATATTTAGTAAAGTGATGGTCATTAAACAATCCCGAGCCTTGTATAGGAAAACGTAGTTTTCGGGAGTTTACTTAAGCTAGTTGGGCCTAGTTGTCGGGCTCAAGCCCATTTGTTCTATGATCCCGGCCCAACACAAAGCCAACATAGAATATCCATCCTTGTAGCTATTTTAAAGCCCGCTTCCATGTGTGTAGAGGGTGTTGCTTCTCATTTTTCTTTTGTGAATCAAGTAACCATTTTTCTTTGTTTTTACTTTCTCTCTCTAAAATCTATTTTTCTTATTTTTTGTGTTTGAGGTGATGAAATGATATCCTAACAAGTGGTATCAAGAGCCAAGGTTGGGTTATGTGATTTGTTTGTGGTAACTTATTAGAGATTATTGTTTCGGCTTATTAATTTTTTTTTCTATTCGAATTTTTTTCTCACATCATATCTTTCATTATAATTTTTTTGTACAAGAACCTTGTGGTTTAGTGCTTGTGGTTCGTTGTGATTGTTTGTGCAAAACGCAAGGTCGGAAAGAAGCAAAGAATCGAGCAACTACTTGTTTGAATCGAACGAGTTCTGGGTGTCGCAACCGAACGAGCAAAAAGTTCTATTTTGAGATCGATCGAGTGTATTTCTGTTTCAATCGAACGAGTTACTTTCTTTTGAAGGATCGAACGAGTGAACCAACAAAGGTTCGAACTAGCAGGTGATCGAACTAGCGTAGGACCGAACCAGAGGATCGAACTAGCGTAGGACCGAACTAGGTGATCGAACGAGGAGAACTCTTCAAGGATCGAACGAGAGCAATTTTTTTTTGAAGGATCGAACGAGCAAAAAAAATTTTCGAACTAGCGTTGGACCGAAACTAGAGAAGGATCGACTAGAGTAGATCGAACTTACGTTGGGACCGAACTAAGAAGGAACGAATCAGAAGATCGAACTAGCGTTGATCGATCTAGCCACGATCGAACTAGCATCGACCGAACTAAATTTTTTTTTGGACCGAACGAAAATTTTTTTGTGAAGAAAAGGGTTTCAGTAAAACAGCCATAACTTTTGATCCGTAAGTCCGTTTAAGGCCCGTGACCTCTCAAATCGAAGAGAAAAACGTGACGGATCACGCTGTAACCACCCTTTAGCTGGTTAAGGATTTTTCGAAGCCCAAAAACATCGTTTTCTATGATTTATTGACACTTTTCAGTATTTTTGGAATTTTTCGCCGCTGATTCCGAATCAAATCATTCACGGTTATCTAGTGATCTTGTAAAATCCCGTTAATTCATTATCGGTTTTGATCATAGACGAGTAAAATCCCGTGAACGTTAATTGATTCAAATCCACAACAACAACAATCACTTTACCCACTAAAGATCCTTGTTTATCATTTCACATCACTTTTGCAATGTCGACTCAGCAAGACATCAATGTTTTTAGAACACAACGAATTGCAAACACACATGATCCTTTGGCATTAATGTCAAACACTCAGACACCGTGTCACCCAGATCACTCATCACTCATTACCTACATACAACATCCACAACCTTCATTCAACTTTGTCCCACAACCTTCATTCAACACGAACTACATGCCACAACCAATGCAGAATCTCGAAGACAGTTCAGATCCCACAACTGCAATGAACAAGGCACTTGCTTTATTGGCTAAAGCATTCAAAGTCAATACCATACCAACAAACAACAACCAAAGAAGTTCATTAATCCCCCGCAATAGTCAAACTGCACAACAGGATATGAACACGAGCCAAGACATCAAAATGCAAATGGTTGATGACAATGTTGGAAATCAGGTGAGACAAAATGTTGTGCAATATGATGCGAATGAGGTTGGGCAAAATGCGGTTCATAATCCGGGTATTCAGAATATTAAAATATGAATGGGCTTAGTGTTGTTCCAGAAATTGCAAATCAGTATGGGAATGGAAATGTTGTTACAGCTCCGGCTGAGGGTAATGGTAATGGTATCAATGGTAATCCGATAAGGTGTTACAACTGTCGAGGAGAGGGTCATTATGCCAGCAACTGCACAGTAAAGCCAAGGAAACGGGATGCTGCTTATCTTCAGCAACAGCTGCAGATTGCTCAAGAGGAAGAAGCAGGGATCCAAAGCACTCAAGTGGAATGTGAATTCATGGCTGCTGCAGATGCTTATAAAGAAACTGAGAGAGTAAAAGTGAACTGCACTTTAGAGGATACATTGCAGCAAGCATCCTTATCTGGAACTCAGTCTGACAATGCTCCCGTCTATGACTCAGATGGATTAACTAAGGTAGAGGTACCCAAATACACAGATCCCAAACCGTAATGAACATGGCACTCGCTAATGGTCTAAAGGCATCAAACTAAACAACTCCAACACCAACCAACAACAATCAGAGAATTTCATCAAACCCTCGTAATAGGCAGATTGCACAACCGGGTATGAATTTAGGTCAAGACAGACAGATGCAAGATGGTGGAGCTAAATGGTGGGGATCAGTTTAAGACATATGCTCAGGCAGAAATTTTGGGTATCAAAATGGGTATAATGCAGTACCGAAAGTCGGGAAAATCAGGTTGATTCCAATAGATGCAAGTTCAGAAATCAGGGTGTTCAGAATATTGGTAATCAGAATGGGCCAAATTGGTGTTCAAAAATTGGGAAAGGAAATTTTTTGTAGCAGCACCAGGCTAGTGGTATGCGCCTGGAATAAATGAAATCAGATAAGGTAGGTTACAAACTTCAAGGATTGGGTCATTATGCTAGGAACTGCACAGTCAAACCAAGGAGAAGGGATGCTGCTTATCTTCAGACACATTGCTAATTGCTCAAAAAGAAGAGCGCAGGAATCCAACACCAACGAAGAGTTTGATTTGATGCTGCTGCAAAGCAGATCTAGATGAAATTGAGAAGTACAATGCAAACTGCATATTGATGGCTAATTTTGCATGCAAGCATCGACCTCAGGGTAACTCAGACAGAAAAAACGCTCCTCCCGTCTATAATGATTTCAGACTGATCAGCTGAGTACTACAACTATGACAACAAGCTATGATAATGAGATATTTAATATGTTTACTCAAGAGGACTATATTACTGAGCTACCCGAACCCATTTCCTGACCCACACCAAGAACAGACATGAATTGATATTAATGTTAATTCTGGATTCACGAGTAGTGAACAGGAGGGGGAAAAATAGATCAACATCCTGCAACTGTCGAGGAAACACTGCTTTACTTTGAATCATTATATAATAAAATTTGCAACTTGATGTTGAAAAGGTCACTCGGTAAATCAGAAAAATGAAAAAACAAATGCTGATTTGAGACCACTGAGCTTGCTAATATAACAAATCAAGAAAAGTGTTGTTGAAATTATCAAGAAAATATGACAAAACTTGAAAGATGATATCAAAAGTCGGTTTATTCAAGAACAATGTCTTACAAAAAAGATAAATGCACTTCACTTAAGTTCCGGTAAACAAATAACAACTTTGAATGAGGAAATTTCATATTTAAATAAACAGCTTTTGAAGGAAAAATCAACTGTTTCTTCTCTTCTTGAAGAAAAGAAAAAGTTGAAGTCTGATTTCAAAATACGCGAAGACGAGCTTCTTGATAAACAAATTCAACTTGAAATAAGAAATAAGGAATAGATAATATTGGGTTAAAACGGGTCAATCGATTCAAACGATGCACATCTTTCACCTAAGCCAACATCGGTTTTACACACCGAAACAGAAAATGGCTTTGGGTTTATCAAAATCCTTTTTATCTCAAGCAAGCCAGCGAAAACAACAGAGTTTGTTATAATGGCAAAGTGGTAACTTTAAAATCATGATCCCTCCTTTGTGCATGATTCGGAAGCAGAACAACACTAACTGCAACTTGTCTTAAGATAGTTCTCCACACAAATGAAACAATGAACAAAGAAATAAAACCCGGCAAACTACACAAGAATTAATCATCTTTGGGGAATTTCTTTTGTTTCCTCAACGGCAAGTCCACAAGAAGAGGTGTTTGTTTGTAAATTCTTCAAAACTAGCCACTGTTCAAAATCGATTTCCAAAACCAAATGAAGAGATTTGGAGTGACACTACTCAAGTGTTTTCGCGCAAACTTTCTAAATGAGTAAAAAGCACCATTGTGACTCTTCAACGTGTTGTCAAACATAGAATGACTTTAGATACACACAATTGGTCATCCATTGCTCATCAAGAGATTCACAAAATTTTAAAAGAAGAAATTTTTCCTATCATCAACCAAGTGGATTCTAGACTTCAAAATTTTGAAATACAATTTTTGAAAGAAGCAGCCAAATTTGTTCGCGACTTTAAATCTCTTGCAAAAGAAGCTGGTGAATCTCTTGCTAAGCACAAAGACATTGAATTGGAAATTGAGCCGTACTCCTTGAGAGCAGTTGTCCAGTCCAAGACATTATGTCTATTGTGCAAAATCCATCGGTTGTAGATTATCAAATCATCTCCAAACTGAGCTTGTTTACCGTACGAAAATCGTTATGAAATTGGTATCATTCAAAAGATAATGAAAATGCCTAAACTGTGGAATGATTGTACAAAAAGAGTGAAGAATGCAAATATGACAAAAAAATTTCGACGATAAAGCATACAATGACATGCAACGAAAAGATCAAACGAACTGATAGCAATCTCAGTTTGGGAGCCCAAAAGGGTAAAAGTCAGATACTTCATGGGTATCAAATACCCATTGATCCTTGTCTCAGAAACATGAAATGAGAATGTAGAATTTAAGTTTCAGTTCGTGGAATTATGAAAAGGAAATTGCTCAACCTTAAGACCACATACAAAAACCTGTTTGACTCTCTTTCTGTGACACGATGCTCAAACTAAAAACACTAAATGACTCTTTGCAACACAATTACATGATACGATCTAAGAAAATGCTAAGCTAATAGCCCAGTTATTTGATAAAGTTTCTGAACAAGTGACACCACAAAGGTACAGTAAGAATACTATGATTGCTAAACAATCAACCGAGAGGTAAACTGTCTTAGAACCTGTACGAAAAAAACTTTGATTTGTGAGACAACCAAATGCATTTCAATCTAATCATAACAACATCAACAAAATCGGTTCCCGTCCAAGGTTGATATAGATAACCGATTTGTCAAAACCCAGTCACTACAAACTCGGTTCTACATCACAAGAATCAAAAATGGTGATTGCCCCCACGAAATGTTTAGGATTAATCTTTATCAAGCCTTCTAGGGAAGAAAAGTAATGTCCGCTAAACAAGTTAGAACAAGCGTTAGACAACTCCAATTCACCCGTTACACAACCTCATGTCGTCACTAAGAAAATGTTTAATTTAAATCTGACATCAAATGGTTATTCCTTCTACAGGAGTAGGACAAAAACGCTAAAGACCAGACGGCCACAGCGCTAGGATCAATACAAATAATGCATAGGGTCCCCCCTCTGCATCTAAAGTAGTTGCAACAAGAATAAAGAAGTTGAAGTAAAGAACAACCATAGGAATTTACTGCTTTCTAAGAATAAGAAACATATGTCATCTGAATGTAAACACGTTAAGCTTGGTATTCGGAATGATAAATCTGAAGTTATTTGTGCTATGTGTAAGCAATGTTTAATCACTGCTAATCATGATGTATGTATGCTTAATTATGTGAATGACATGAATTCTCGTGGCAAGAAACAAAAGGCAAATGTTTCAAGCACTGAAAATCAAAAGAAACAAAAGCCAAAGGTCAAAAAGCCAAAGAATATAGGGTCCAAAGAAAGATTTGCTTCACCTAAGCCTAGTAAACCTAGATCTTGCCTTAGGTGGTCACCAACTGGAAGATTTTTTGACCTTCAAGGAAAAATAATCACGTCTAGTGAATCTGAGAGTCAATCTGACTTCTCTAAAGGTGATAATGCATTTACTTCTAACCCTCAGGAACCTATCAACAAAAGGTTTCCAAGTTCAACTTTCTCTATGTCAGGTTGTCAAAAATGGTTTGATACTCTGCTAATTCCATTGCTTTCCGAGTATAACCTGGAAGACAAAGAAGATCATGGAGACAATGAATGTGACACTTGATGAGTTTTCAGTCAATGGTTTGTTATTAAATAACAGATAACAACCCGTTCTTCAAAGAAAAGGAATATGTACGCGTCAGTGCGTTTATCCTTAACAACGAAAAGAGAAATCTTTTCGGTCTTATTCTGAGCAACTATCGAAACATTAATGTTTGTTTATCTCAAAGATCAATGGCTTGTAATCAAATGTCATATTGCAACCCGTTCTTCAACGAAACAGGGAGTGTACGCTTCAGTGCGCTTTACCGTAAAAAGAAGAGAAATCTTCTTGTTTTCACTTCAGTAGATATGATAGTCATGACGTCGATGGTAGAGTTGGAAAGTCCTATTCGGATCATTTTTCGGATACGAATTATCAAAGTGGAGAAAATCAATTTGTTTCAAAGTCATCCGCTGTTACTAACTAGCTGATTGCGATCCGATAGAAAGTCAACAACAACAAGATTCCAACTTCATCTACTTCAAACTCTTAGCAATAACTATCACTGTTGAAGGAAACTTCTGACATGTAAATATTTTTGAATCTATCTCTATATTTTGATTTTTTAAAAAACGAAGAAAACAAAAAATAAAAATATAAGAACCTATAAAACACAAAATACAAATCAAAAAAAAAAAAAAACAAAACAAAAAGAGATCTTCTCCGACATGGTCTCTCGACAATCATAACATAGAGCACCTAAAAATGTTGATTAATATAAAACACAGTGAAAAAATGAAGTTCGAGCGAGAGTTTCAAAGGCTTATCAAAACTTGTCCTTTCATTTTTGTTCTCAACGACTTCTAATAAATGTCAGCTTATGACATTCTGTCATCCAAAGAAAGGAAAAATGTTCAATTTATCTAAAACAACAGAAGCTCATATCTTCGCGGTCTTGAGCAAAGTATATAAACATTCAAAGTTTTAATGCATCAAGTGAAGTTATTTTAAGGAATATGATGTACATATTGAATATATCTCGCATATTTTCCTGTTGAGCACAATGTTTCAAGATATCCTCAAAAAGAAATGTTCAAATTCTTTCAAAATTGTGTGCTCAACAAACTCCCACTCCAAGTTTTCAATCTATTCTATAATTGAGGGGGAGTATAATAATATGATTCATTCTGCATGCACTCCTGTTCTCCCCAGACTTTGTTAGGCTCATGTGAATTCTGGACATTAACTTGTTTTTAATTCACTAATTGTCAAAAATTGTAAACACATATGCAATTTTTGAGGGGGAGAATAGTGATTAAAATGTGATCAATACGGATTAATAATGGATACGATCTTCAAATCTATAAGTGCGTTCCTAAACCTCGCATGTGCAAAACTCTTTCATAATATGAAGCATAGTGATACGGGGGAGCTTTTTGGTGATACAGGACAACTCTCAAGTGTACTAAATGTCCTTCTCGAACACAGATAACTGATTTTTCAAAGTTATTATGGCTACAAATGGATTATACCAAAGACCGTCCAACTGTTGTCTCGTACGGGGTTATAAGGCGGTTAAGGTTAGGAATTTCTGTTCCATGATCCTGCCAGAACCAGAGGGATCTACCCAGGAACTTTCCTCTAGATAGAGTAGAAGTCCTAGGTATGATTAAAAAAAAGGAGTAAAGTGAGATTGGGAAAAATGTTATCCAAGGCATGAGTTATCACCGGAACAATCCCAACAAGGTGATAATGAGGACCGCCTTGTTGAACATTGAAGGGTTGAAGAATGAAAAAGAATTGTCTGTAAGGACAAAGGGGGTGTAAAGAAAAAAGCCCTCCATACAACCTTAGGCAAAAACCGGGTCAATTCATAATCTATCGGTAATCACCAATGATGATTCTGGTATTGAAGACAAGTCATCAGGGACCCAGTGATGCAAATGCATCAACAACCCATTCCTTAGCCACACAGAATCTCTCCAAAAGCTTTATGTTTCCATTTCTCACGGAGATCAACACATTTCTATCGGCTTTCTCAATCCGAGATCAGTTGATATTGAAAAAGTGGCTGTCCGCATCCACCTCCGATTACAAATAACAAATGTGCACTATAGAGTTCTAAGCCAACGAGATTTCCATCAAAAATCACACTAGGACACAAATTCCCAATAATACAAAAAGTTGTACATCATATACAACATTTGGTACATTAATTCCACGCAATTATCCTTGTGATAATTGCTAGAACATCAGAGTGATACTCTTTAGTATTCACAGTGACAATGGAAATCCTTCTTGAGCCAACATTCTATCAAGCTCTTGGTAGTTGACTGTGCGAGAATCAATTTATGAATCAAATACATGTGTCAACTGAAAGAAACGATGTGCGATTCTATTTGAAATCAAACTTGTTCCAGAAAAAATGAATTGACCGAATCAAATCAGAAAGATAGTAACTATCTGATTCAATCTTACTGTGTTGTCTGCTTTGAGACGCTCCGGTAAACGAGAAACGGCTAGTTGCAGCTGCGAAACCCTAGTCTAGGAAGATTCTTTTGCTTCTACCTGATCACTGGGTCAGGCAAGAATTTTAACGATTAACTAGGGGACCGTGGGTTTGATTGCAACCATAATTCGACGAAGTGACAAAGACACTTTCGGCCAAATATGATGTATCCTAACCTATACATGCAGGTTTCCTGACGTGCAGCTTCTAGTCCATGACGATCCAAGAGATTCAAGACCTACATGCTCAATCCACAAAGATTAATACATGATGATAAGCTCAATTCTACAAATCTCCGCAATCTCTGATGAACAAGCACTTCCTCATAAGAATATTTGGTGGTACAAGTAATCATGGATAAAAGAAAATATTGAGGAGATTGTTAGCAGCTTTCAAGATCTTGAGCATGAGTGAGGAGACACACAGAGCGCAAGGCGGCATAAAGATTTCAAGATATATGATTTAGTGAGTCTCAGTAGTATCCAAGACAAATCAAGGCCAAAGACCACGATATCAGTATTTTGTCAAAGTATATCAAGTTAAAGATCAAGATCCAAGATCACAAGCATGCAAACGGATCTTCAAAAGGAATTCCCAAGAATACAAGGCTCCAAGACTCAAGTCGTCACAAGAAGGATCCACAATTGAATGACCACCCCTTAGGGGGAGATTGTTAGCCGTGATATTTAGTAAAGTGATGGTCATTAAACAATCCCGAGCCTTGTATAGGAAAACGTAGTTTTTCTGGAGTTTAGTTAAGCTAGTTGGGCCTAGTTGTCGGGCTCAAGCCCATTTGTATTAAGATCCGGCCCAACACAAAGCCCACAAGAATAGTCCACTCTTGTAACTATTTAAAGCCCTCTCCAAATGTGGAGAGGGTGTTGCTTCTTATTTTTCTTTTTGATAACAAGTAACCATTTTTCTTTTGTTTTACTTTCTCTCTCTAAAATCTCTTTTTCTTATTTTTGTGTTTGGTGATGAAATGATATCATAATAAGGTATTGACAAGGATAAAAAACACCTTTTCGGGAGGTCTTGGTTGATCAAAATAAACTAGATGGATCATTGTGTAGTTTTAGTGAGAGAAAGTAAAGAGAGGGGATGAACACAAAAAGATGGAATATTAGATTGAAAAGAAAAATGAACATCCACCCCCTCATGGAAAGCCATGAGGGGTATTTATACAAGAAGAAAAATGGCGTCACACGTGAATTGGTTACAATGTTCCCTACAAGCAAAATTAAAGAAAAATGATAAGAATGAAGTCCAGTATTCCTTGAGAATATCTTTGACGATCTACTTGAATATTCCAGCTTTATTTCTTCAGCTTGTAGACGAACGAAATGTTAAGGATGACATAGAAGTTTTCTCTACCGAACCCGGTTTTGATTGGATTTTTGCACATAACTTCCTGACATGACTTCAAAAACTTTCTTCATACGCTTCTGGTCATGTCGAAGTATATCAGAATCTGCATCTCATTTGTCATCCTTGAAGTTCTCTTATCCGAATACTTCGGCTTTGATAAGAATTATGCTCTGAACTTCTTCAGTATTGACAAGGATAAAAAACACCTTTTCGGGAGGTCTTGGTTGATCAAAATAAACTAGATGGATCATTGTGTAGTTTTAGTGAGAGAAAGTAGAGAGAGGGGATGAACACAAAAAGATGAAAGATTAGATTAAGGAAAAAAGAAAAATGAACATCCACCCCCTCATGGAGAGCCATGAGGGGTATTTATACAAAAAGAAAAAGCTAACTATTCCTAGTTAACATAAAAGACCCCTGCGTAACACGCAGTGTCCAAAACTAATCCAATTCACGTGTAAGACGCCAGCTTCACTAAAAGTGAGGCTAACAATCTCCCTCCAAGATGGCGTCACACGTGAATTGGTTACAATGTTCCCTACAAGCAAAAATAAAGAAAAATGATAAGAATGAAGTCCAGTATTCCTTGAGAATATCTTTGACGATCTACTTGAATACTCCAGCTTTATTTCTTCAGCTTGTAGACGAACGAAATGCTGAGGAATCATTGCACATACTTAAGTCAGATAAAAAAAATTTATCAAAAGATTTGTGACCATTTTAAAAGTATATGTATCTAACACCAATTAATGATAGTCACAACCTCTTTAGTAACAGGTCACCCAAAGTGGTTTATTACGATTACATTGTTAATTAAAATACTATTTATAAGCAACTACACAAATGATTACATTTTTCTATTATTATTAGAGAAAAACACAAGAACTAATGAAATATACAACCCAATATTTAATATGGGGTCAATGGCTGCAAATCATGTTGGATATATCGTTAACACTCACACATGCAACCTGTTCGACCCTTTACAATTCCCTCTATTCAATAATTGAGTTTAAATTAGACAATTAGTTCAAAATCATGTAATATTCGATTTAGATTTACTTTCTTATGCAGGGCCGTCTTTGGGGTTGTGCCGGGCCTGCGGCGATCTGCACGGGGCCTCACAAATTTTAGGGGCCCCATTTTTTGTCCCCTGTTAACAATTATTTGCTTGTGTACTACATATTTTTCTCGACAAAAACAAGTTTTAGATGGAGAAAATATCTTAGTTGAGTAATATGTTAAACGTTTAGATAACTAATTTGCATTATATCTTATAAATTGTGACACTTTATATATAACATTTCTTTTCGAAAGATCTCATTATCTAATTTCGCTCAGGGCCTTCAAAATTTTCCAAAATTTTGAGACGGCCCTGTTCTTATGCATGCCATATCACTAAAATCGTCATAAGATGTTATATATACCAGATGGTACCACGCATTACCTAAAATCTTCATAATATTTGATTTAGATTTACTTTCTTATGCATGACTTCGAAGCTGACTTATATACATCTTGAGGGTGGTAATTGAAGATCAGGTTCTTAAAACGGTCACGACAATCTTAGGCTACACATATCTGGATCAAAATGACTCGTCATTCCCAGATAATCTTAATAGATTCAAACCTCATCGATCCGTTTATGGTATAAATTAACTTTTATTGTGATATATATTAGTAATATGTAACCTGTTAAATACAAAATATCACCAAATTGACATAAAAATATTTTTAGGGAGAAAATCACCTACCTTAGCTAGAATGGATGTAATGATGATCAAGTGACATTATAACATGGGGACCCTAGATGCTTTGCGCTACCATAGGAAATGAAATTGATCAAACCATGTGACAACACAACCCACCCGTGGGGTGAAACCCTCCCAAGTTAATACCCACCCATTTTAAAGTTTTGAAAGGTTTATAAATTCAAAGATGAGTTTTATGATAACATGAAATGAAATATTTCTACGTTTATGGATTTTTTCATTTCATTTAAAGACATGCAACTCATTTAATACATCATTAGTTTAATAGATTTAACAAATTTATGTATAGTGATAATAAGTTTATAAAATAAAAAATTGAAGAATCAATATTATGCTATGACATAGAAATTTTATAAACTATTTCAAAAACTTTATCATTGGAGATGCTTGAGTTTAGACTACTTCATAGATCACATAACTTCGGTTTTGGAAAGACTAATAAGGTAGTTTCTTGCATCGCGAACGAGATGCATGCTTTTTTCTGACCATGTCTAGAAGATTTTATTACGAGTAGAGAGCCTAAAAGCAAATATCATAAAGGGAATGATGGTTACACAAGCAAATTGCATGTCAAGCTAGCTTGTAAAACACCTACATGATCATACATAATTCATTAAAAATAAAATAATCAGGATATGTTAAATAATTAAGGTATCAATAGAGGAATGAAGGAGGAAGCTACAAGATCTTTGTGTCTCATTACTTGATAATTTGACTTTCAAAAGTCAACGCATGTATGGGATCACGACAAAATCAAGATTTTTGGTTAGAAGGAATCCATAACCACCTTAGGGTTTTATCTCTTGTAACTATAAATACCCCTTCCTAGCATGTTAGGAAGGGTGTTGCTTCTCATTTTCTTATATTGCAAGTAACCATTTTTCTCTTTTATTTCTCTCTTTAGTTCTTTCTCTCTCTAAGATTTTTCCTTTTACTTTTGTGTTTTATGGTGATGAAATGATATCATGTAACAGCTAATCATGATGTGTGTTTCCTTGATGTTGTGAATAAAATGAATGAGCGTTCCAAATCTAAATCTATTAAAAATGCTAAAAAGAAAGAAGAATGAAGACCTATAGGCAAAGTGTTTACTAAAATTAGATATACTTGGAGACCCACATGAAGGACTTTTACTTTAGTTGGAAATGCGTGCCCTTTAACTAGGATTACCGCCACTAATAAAAAACCTCATAGGGTACCAATTCCTTTAGATGTAGTTGCACAAGACCTTGTAGTAACTAAGGTTTATACCAGGAGACCTAAGGTACCTAAGACTATCGGTTCCAATAGCAAACCTAAGATTGCAAAATCTATGATTTCTAACAAAAAGGAACCCGGTACATCTCAGGGATCTAATACTTCAGTTGCTCCATCTTCTTCTCTCATTGACTGCAGGTTGTCCAAATTGTTTTGTGGTATTTGGACTCCAGATGCTCTAAGCACATGACTGGAGATCGCTCTCAGCTCACCAATTTCGTTCAAAAGTTGCTCGGTACTGTCAAGTTCGGTAACGACCAAGTTGCAAAGATCATGAGGTATGGTGATTATCAGATAGGGAATGTAACTATTTTAAGGGTTTATTATGTGGAAGGACTCGGACACAATCTATTCTCTGTTGGACAGTTCTGCGACTCAGATCTTGAAGTAGCTTTCAAAAAACACACATGTTTTGTTCGTAATATGAAAGGTGTTGATTTACTCTCTGGATCTCGAGGAACTAATCTGCATTCTCTATCCATTGGGGATATGATGGCGTCTTCTTCTATTTGTCTCCTGTCAAAAGCCACAAAGACTAAGTCATGGTTATGACATCGACGTCTATCTCATTTGAACTTTGGTGCTCTTAATCACTTGGCTAGAAATGGTCTAGTACGTGGTCTTCCCAGACTTAAATTTGAAAAGGATCATTTATGTTTTGCATGTGCCATGGGAAAAAGCAAGAAACAATCACATAAACCTAAATCTGAAGACACCAATCAAGAAAAACTATATCTTCTGCACATGGATCTTTGTGGGCCTATGCGTGTTGTAAGTGTAAACGGAAAAAAGTACATCCTTGCCATTATGGATGATTACTCTCGGTTCACATAGGTGAAGTTTTCAGCATCAAAGGATGAAGCTCCAGATTTTATAATCAAGTTTCTGAAAATGATACAAGTTAGACTGCATGCACCTGTCAGGAACATCCATGCAGATAATGGAACTGAGTTCGTTAATAAAACTCTGCGAGAATACTATGAACAGGTTGACATATCTCATAAAACATCTGTTGTGCGAACTCCACAACAAAATGGTGTTGTTGAAAGGTGAAATCGTACTCTTGTTGAAGCCGCTCGAACAATGTTAATCTACGCACAAGCTCCTTTATTTTTATGGGCCGAGGCAGTTGCTACTGCACGTTACACCCATAATTGATCCGTTATACGACGTCGCCATGGAAAAACTCCTTATGAGCTCTTACATGATAGAAAACCCGATTTATATTACTTTCACGTCTTTGGTGCACTTTGTTATCCAAACAATGATAGTGAGAATTTGGGCAAACTTCAAGCTAAAGCTGATATAGGTATTTTCATCAGATATGCTCCAAAGAAGAAAGCTTACTGTATTTACAACCGACGTACCTAAAAAATCATTGAAACCATCCATGTCGACTTTGATGAGCTAACGACAATGGCTTCTTTACAACGCAGTTTAGAACCTGCGCTTCATGATATGACTCCTGTAACACCCAGTTCAGGACTTGTTCCTAACCCTCCTCCTTCAGCACCGTTTGTACCACCATCGAGGCATCAATGAGATCTTGTGTTTCAGCTAGTGTTTGATGAATTATACTCTCCTCCAGCTAGTGTTGCCTCCAATTCCTGTAGAAGAAGCTCTAGCTCCTGTTGAGTCAACTGGTTCACCTTCCTCAACAATAGTTGATCAAGATGCACCTTCTCCAAGTACTTCATAAACTACTCCACAATCATAATCCCAAGTAATCCCTCTCAGTGCTGAAGAAGAATCACACGACCTTGAGGTTGCACACATGAGTAACGATCATTATTTTTGCATTTCAATTCCATAAACTATTTCTGAAGAATCCTCTTCATCGAATGTTATTCATACAGTTGTACACCTCGATGCTCCAATCTCAGAACACCTAATAAAATGGATAAAAGATCATCTGATACAAAACATAATTAGTTAACTCTCCAAACCCGTTTCCACAAGACTCCAACTACACGAACAAGCCCTATTATGTTACTATAATGCCTTCCTAACTTCAATTGAACCTAAGACATACAAAGAAGCATTAACTCATTTATGTTGGATTAAGGCAATGCAAGAAGAGCTAAATGAATTCGAATGTCTTGAAGTGTGGGAACTTGTTCCTCCTCCAGATAAAGTGATGATTATCACCTTAAAATGGATATATAAGGTGAAATTGGATGAATTAGGAGGAATCTTGAAAAACATGGCTCGATTGGTAGCTCGTGGATACCGTCAGGAAGAGGGAATTAATTTTGAAGAATCCTTTGCTCCCGTTGATAGACTAGAGGCCGTTCGGATATTTCTCCCGTTTGCTGCTCATATGAATATGACCGTCTACTAGATGGATGTGAAAACGACATTCTTAAATGGTATCTTACGTGAAGAAGTCTACGTTAGTCAGCCGGACGGGTTTGTGGATCTAGATAATCCTAATCACGTGTACAGACCGAAGAAAGCTCTATATGGATTGAAACAGGCTCTACGCGCGTGGTATGATCTATTGTTATCGTTTCTGCTATCCTAAAGATTCTCCAAAGGCACGGTTGATCCCACATTGTTCATCAGACGAGAACATAAAGATATCCTCCTGGTACAAATTTATGTTGACAATATCATATTTGCTTCTACTACTTCTGAACTTTATGCTAAATTTTATGAAATAATGTGTTATAAATTCAAGATGTCAATGATGGGCAAAATATCATTTTTTTCTAGGACTACAGATTTCTCAAAGTCCCAGAGGCATCTTTTTAAACCAGTTAAAATATGCTCTTGAATCTGTGAAAAAATATGGAATGGAATCTTGTGACCCTATGGATACTCTAATGGTGGAGAAATCCAAACTGGATGAGGATCCAGAAGGGAAAGCCATTGACCCAACACATTATCATGGTATGGTGGGCACCCTGATGTATCTCACATCAAGTCGACCAGACCTGGTATATGCTGTATGTATGTGTGCTCGGTATCAGGCTCGTCTTACCAAAAAGCACCTTCACGCTGTAAAAAGAATCTTTTGAGATCTAAGAGGAATCGTTAATCGAGGACTATGGTATTCGAAGGATTCTGCTATTGCACTAACAGCTTTTGCAGATGCTGATCACGCGGGATGTCAAGATACCAGACATAGTACATCTAGAAGTATGCAATTGTTAGGAGACATACTTGTTAGCTGGTCATCAAAAACCTAGAAAAGCGCTGCAATATCCAGTACGGAAGCTGAATACATCGCCTTATCCGGCTGTTGTGCTCAAATCCTCTGGATGAGATCACAACTAACCGACGATGGCCTTAGATTCAACAAAATTCCAATGTACTATGATAATAAAAGCATGATTTCCTTATGATGTAACAATGTTCAACATTCTCGATCAAAGCATATCGACATCAGATATCACTTCATAAAAGAGCAAGTAGAGAATGGAGTTGTCAAGCTTTAGTTTGTCAGTACGAAATATCAGTTGGTGGACATCTTCACCAAGGCTTTATGTCGAGAAAGAATTGAATTCCTTATCGACAAGCTGGGGATGAGAAGTTTTACTCCTAAAACACTGAAAGAGCTGGCAGATGAAGCTGAAGAATAGTGGTGGTACCTATTCTTATACCCTGTGTATAATATGTACATATAGAAAACCGGAAAAACCCAAAAATATTTTTTATTTCTTATAAATTTTCTAAAAACAAAATACAAAATTAAAAAATAAAAAAAAGATAAAAATATATTTACATGTCATGCTTTCTAGCATCGATAATATTTACGGCTTCAAAAATGTCATTTAACAATGGCACAAAGCTGTAAATAAAGTTCGAATAGAAAACATGACATATGGCTTGTTATTATTTCGGATAGCAACCCGGTCTTCATTTTAAAGGCAAGTATTTCAAAAAAGAAACTTGACCTCATAACGGGAATTTATTCTCAGGCATGGTCTACTTTATGACCATGCAAAGGCTTGTGATTACTTTGAATCACAACCCATGCTTTCTATATTCCATAAGTGTACGTGTTAGTGCGCTTATGTGTGAAAATAAGAGAAATCTTATTTAATTGGTGTTTGATTTTCAAAATAAAACATTAATTCATCAGAAAATGCTTTTTAAGGACATTTGATCACTCAAACAACGACTACAACTCTTTAAATAGAAAAGGGTCATTGTTTGAGAGGGAGAAAATGTTAAATATCTTCTTCATAAAATTAGTTTGTGATAAAGGAAAAGGTTTTAAACAATAACGGGTTAACAATTAAAGGGGAGTTAATTAAGTTTAGCTTATATGAGCCTTAACTGTTATGTGTTTATGCCTTTAAGGAGTATATGTGCATATATAAGTTTCTAGGTATAATAGTTAAAAACATTAGGGACTATTTGTGCCATGTGTTAAACTTAAATTGCCAAATAAAACTTATATAAGAAACATGAAAAGGATATAAAACTTAAGGGGGTGATTGTGTCAAAAATGAATTTTGTTTTATAACAAAATCACCCATCCTGCTTTTTCTACACACACAAACACACACTTAAATTTTTTCCCCCTCCTCTCACCCATTCGAAATCGCCATCTCTTGTTCTCCATTTCCAGTGATTAACAAGCGAAAGGTATAACTAAGAACATGTTTCCCACACTCTAAACAACACATCTCTCAAACGAATTAAGTTTTAATACGGATTTGATCTCGAAAACCCTAAAAATAGAATTAGGGTTCATCAAAATCAAAATTGGGTAAAAACCTAAATTGAGTGAGGGGTTTTGTTTGTTTAGGTGTGTTGAACACTCGGTTAAAATAGTTTATTGATTGGTTAACATATGCTTATGATTTGGTTGATTCTTGTTTTTAAAATTTAAGAGTATAGGGAAATAAGGAAAAATATAAGTGGGTTTCATGTAGGAAAGTGTCTTTATGTATCGTTGAATGTATTTGAGCCGTAAAACCTTATCCTTGTTTGTTGTTTCTCGTATAAATGAGTTAAAATGTTTAAACATGCTCGTTTTTCATCGTTCTTGATGTTTCTGTGGCTAATTGTTGTTATAACTGATCCTAAGTATTATACAACTGATATGAATGCTATTTGAACAAGTCTTGATGCTTAAAATTTCATGTTTTTGGTAATGTGTGTTTTGAAGGTGAGTTAACAACTACATGTATGAGGCAAGTTAACAACACCTTCAGAAGACGAGTAAACAACTCCCTTCAGAAGGCGAGTTAACAACACGCCTTCACGAGGCGAGTTAACAACATGCCTTCACGAGGCGAGTTAACAACATCATTAAGGAGGCGATTTAACAACTCTATTAAGGAGGCGATTTAACAACCCTCTATAGGAGGCGATTTAACACTTCTCAATAGGAGGCGATTTAGCAATAGATTTTAAGGAATTTTAAGATTGATTTTTTTGAAGGCAATGTAAAACTCAAGTTAGGTAGCTAATTAAAATTGGTTAATTATGCAATCTAAACAAGTTAAGTAAGCTATATAACAAGGTTCAACAAGAATATCTGAACAGGTCTTAGGTTACCTTATTCTCTACAAGTTAGTTTAAATAGGATTCTAAAAAGGCACTATTTCAGTTGTCTTAATGCCTTTCACATTATGCCCAATTAAGTTGCCCTCCCGATGATTAGATCTTTGTCAAACATGCTAAATGCCTTAATGTGCCTAATCATTAAAATGATATCACAACATGAATCAAGCTTGTGTATTCAACAATCAAAGGCCTTATAGTATGTTAAATATAAAATTGGTTATATATATTGTGGTGTTTGATCTAGGCTTATATAGGATTATAAATAACAATGAACATAAACACGAATTTGCACAGCGGAATAAACATAAAAACAATGTTATTTTAACAAGGTTTTTTTTATACATACATTCCTACCAACCCCAAATACTATATGATCAGTATAGATCGGTTACTCTAACTAGTAACAGGGATCAAAGATCCTTGGGGCTAAACCATACACAATAGGGGTGTTCAAAAAAATCGTGAAACCAACGAACCGAGCCGAACCGCTCAATCCGAAACCGAAAAAACCCGAAACCGAAGAAACCAAAACCGAAAAAAACCGAAACCGAACGAAAAAACCCGCTTATAATGTTCGTATTCGGTTTTTACTTTTGAGATGATCCTGTGTTACCCGAACCTGCACCGTGCATATTATGACATATTATTTTCTAATATGATATTCAAATAATTGTACAATTTAAACCGAATATTGCAATACTTATTATTGTATAACGACGTTTCGCTCCTTAAAAGTAAACATTTTGAAAAAATCTATGTTTGAAAATTGATAATGTGATCGTAATCTATAACGTCGAGTTAATATTTAACATTGTAATTCGATTAATATGAATATTTGAATGCGAATTTATTGTAACGAAATACTAAGTTCATTATATGACTTCTCTAATTCAACGTCATTATAATTTTACTAGTAACATACATTTTACATGTTCTAGACAATGTTAATTTTTTAATACGGTTAGAACTTATTAAACATCAAAAACGGTTAACCGGACCGAACCGCCGCGGTACACCGCTCACTTCGAGTACCCTCATGTCCGGTTACACCGCCTATTAACGGGTTCGGCGACGATATAAAATTAATTACTCCGCCCCGCGACCGGATAGTTTAAATCTTCCAACTAACCGAACCGAACCGCCCCGCGAACACCCCTAATACACAATAGACGTCTACATCTTTTACACTTTGGTGTACACACATATTGACACACCTAAAACAATGTCTAAAGGCGAACTCTTATAAATATAGTCGTCCATCATACATACAAGGAAAACTAATTGTATTAGGAAACAAATCTTCCTAATATTTTACCAAATCTTTAGAATCTTCATGTACTCCTACATCTTGTAGAATTCCATAATGTCGACTTTAATCTTTTTGTTTTCCTTTTGTTTCATTCTTGTTTTATTGTTTTGTATCATTGTTTTGTATCATCAAATCAATATAATTCCCAACAATCTTCCCCTATTTGATGATTACAAAACCAACATCTTGATCTCCATGAATGAAACAATCTTCCCCTTAAATCAAAATCTCCATGCCACCACATTTAATAAGTTGTAAATCATATCTTTGTAATCTTCTTCCCCTTTTTGTAATAATCCAATAGGGGTCTTATGAAGATATGCAACTTGGATCTTTACAACTGTAAACCATATATCATACTACCAATCCAGCCTTCCAATGACTCAAATTACCCACCATTACGCACAATAAGAAAAATGAATTTAAGCAGTAGAAACTTAAACTAGCAGTAGTCTTAATGATTAGCAGTAGTAATAAAAACCTTCCCCTCAAGTGATGCATGAATATATCCCGATAGTTAAACCCTTTGTCAATAAGCTTCCCCTGAAACCAATATGTTAACCATCTTTTAAATCTCAAATTCTGTAGGCTTTTTGTAATGATTACTGATGGAGAAAATTCAATATAACAAACTTGATATAGAAGTAGAATAACAAAAACTTGTGTCTTATGTATTGTACTATCCACGTGACTCCAAACTTATACTGGTGATATATAAGTAGACCTCAATCTCTTGACAAAATCCTCATCTTTAATGAGACACTGAGCACTACAACGTAACTCATTTAAGTGATAGCAAATGTGCACATTGAGCACCATCAGAGAAATCACACATTGCTAGATTTTTCAAGTCTTTGTCAACATCATTTTAAGCACAAACAAGTTATTTTTAAAAGATGCAGGACTTTTAAGATATGATAGAACACGTACCCGAAAAATTCAACTTTAACTTCAAATAAGTGATAAATAATCGTCTCCGTAATCAATTCTTTCAATTAAATCCAAAACTAGCCTTATTCTATCTAAACCAATCCGAGATCCAAAGTGTGTGTGTTATCCGATATCAAACAAAGCTAGCAGTATTATCTTTGAAGCCCAAACAATAATAATTACTAGTAACAAACCTAGCACTAGTAACTGTTTAAATTACTCTAGCAGCAGAAACATTACGAATGCTAACGGTAGTAACTCTTTAAAACAACAAGCAGCATTAACTTACTAATGTTCTTCTTAAACTGGCAGCATTAAAATACATGAAGCAACACTTGGACGAGTAGTATTAACAAGCATGAGCAGCTTTAACGAACATAAGCAGCATTAATAATATACGAGCAACATTAAGGGTACATACTTGGCAGCATTAACCATATAACAAATATTATTAGCTTATATGTCTTCATAGCCCAAACAATCTTAACATAAGCTTCCATAATAGTAATACTTGATACTTGCCAATATTGTAAACAAACAAAGTAATACCTGCTACTTCTTTGTACCTTCAATCATGTTGATACCTGCTGCTACTTCTTTATTGTCAATCGTTGGAACCAAAAACATAAAAACCTTTGTTGTCGATCGTTTTAGATGCAGGCTTATAAAACAAGAAGTAAAGATATAATATGAAAAAGCCCAATAACCTTTCTCAATGAATAGGTTAAAGTCAGTTAGGAGTAATACTATAAAGAATATTAGTAGTATTACTGCCTTAGCAAGGTTAACCTTCTTGTAACCACATAACCCTTTATAACTTGTATAGAAATAGAGGTATAGGATTTGAAGTAAAGGCACTCTTATACCGACGCCCATACAACCCACCATTAGAATGATCAACACTGATTTGGATCCAAAGCTACCCTTGATTTTTACTTTAATCTTTCTTTTCCAACATCTACTCACCAAACCACAATGATTTAGTAGTAGTTTTAACAAATATCTCTAGATGAATTAGGGTTTTGTAAAACCCTAGTTTCTTCATTAAGTTGCGTCATTCCTGTGATTAATGCATTCGAATATTTAAAACATCACGAACCTCCTAATCGTTGTTCAATGGGATCACCTTGCTTCTTGATCTCGTCATGTTTTGCCATGTATAAACCTGGAATGAAATTGTTTTGCCAAACCCTACTCTAGATGTTGAGAATCTTCGTTTAATGAATCAATACAACACAAGCATGTTCACACGATCAAACAATATAAACCACCAACGAAACCCTATCTTGTAAGATTTGTTCTTGAGGCTTTTGTGAAAACCTAAAATCCATTTAGGTTTAACCTTTGAGCAGTAAGGGTTGTTGAATACAAGCAATCAAATCACGAAGCAGCATACTAAATGAATGATATAAGCATAATAAACCATATATTGAAAATCGTTTACTGGTTAACCGAATTAGGGCTTATTGAAAACCCTAAGTTTACCGAATTTGCTTGTTCACCGAAAACCATAAACCTTTGATTTACCGAATTTGCAGAAACTTGAAAAACCCTTACAGATTAAAAACCCTATATATCCTAGATCGAGAGCCCCATGGCTCTGATACGAATTATGGAGTTTGATCTAGGCTTATCTAGGATTATAAATAACAATGAACATAAACACAAATTTGCACAGCAGAATAAACATAAATATAATGTTATTTTAACAAGGTTTTTTTATACATACGTTCCTACCAACCCCAAATACTATATGATCAGTATAGATCGGTTACTCTAACTAATAACAGGGATCAAAGATCCTTGGGGCTAAACCATACACAATAGATGTCTACATCTTTTACACTTTGGTGTACACACACATTGACACACCTAAAACAATGTCTATGGATCTCTTTATATAATAGAGTCCATAAGACTTACAAGGAAAACTAATTGTATTAGGAAACAAATCTTCCTAATATTTATCTTCATATCTTTTGTTAGGTATATTTGTATTTATTAGTTCCTACTGGTAGGTATGTAGTTCCTACTGGTAGAGTAATTGCTACTATTAGTATTAAAGTTCCTACTGGCAGGTATATAGTTCATGCTGGTTATATTGTTCCTACTGGTAGAACAAATTAGTCCTAGTAGAGTAACGTAGTGACTCTGGGATAAGTTCTAGTATGGATAGACATGAGAAGTAATAGATAGACTCATG
>BQNB010028256.1:32756-56828 GCA_026074375.1 Tanacetum coccineum | reverse complement strand
ATGGAAATTCTACCATGCCAGAGCATTTCCAAGAAGATTGCAAGTAGCAAACTTGATCTGGCACGCGACGGTGCAATTGCTAATATAGAATACATACTCCATCTTCTCAAACCACTGAGTTAAACTAACAACTCCTTCAGTACCCTTAAAATTAAGGGGTTGGCATTTCAAGAAGTCACTGTAAGTGCACTTACGAGCAGCTTGCTCTGTCCTTCTGCCACTTCCAGACTCATGGCTATCATCGCCATTTCCACTGCTTCTATATGCTTCATACTTAGCCAAAGCATCAGCAACTCCTTGGGCTATTAGTGCCTTAATGGTGGCATCGGTCATAGGTGTGGTGGTGGTTGTTGTGGTGGTTCTCTTTGGCGGCATTTTCTTCAAAATCATAAGAAAATATAATACACATTAGATTTCATACAATCATAAACGCGACATGACATATGCACAATAAATAAAATAAGATAACATCACACAGTGAAACATACAACCGAAGTGAGATCAACAATGACATAAATAAACCGACATCTATACATAACAATATCGATAATCATACATGATAGTGTTAATACAAATATTCGCGCAAAAACGATATTTATATTTAATGATCTTCATGTTTTGATAATAACAAATATAATGTCATACTACGTAAAAGTTTACATAAACAAGTTATTTAGTCAAAAGTTTACTTGACGCCGACAAATCACTTAAGGTATGAATATGGCATTATTAAACATAGTTAATGATCAAAGAAAAATATTATCATTTGCATAAATCTTTTCTAATCAAATGATTTAAGCTAACATATGATTAATTATAAGCTAGTTATATTAATCATGTAAGACAAAATAAAATTAACCATAAGTGGAAGCAATCTTTCCAAATCTTCCTAAATCTAGAAAAAATTTCCTTATTTGTGATAAGAAATATTTTCTTCTAGAAGAATCCATTAAACTAGTTTTAATAAGTACAAAACAATATTTTGTATAGATTTGGGGTTAATCACAAAATGACAAATATTATCCCAGCTCCACCCACGGATCCACCAAAATCACTGGACAGATCCAGGAGATGGGGGATCCATGAGTCGCACGTTTGGCTCCCCTAGGATAGATTTGAATTTCAAAAGGTTGCCTATAAATACCAACCTCATTCTTTTATTTTAGATAACTCTTGACAAATATTTTTCTCATATATATTTTATCTTTTATATATTCTTTGATCATTATACTTGTTACATAATCCATTACAAGTGATCAACTCATTCCACTCTTTAGTGAAGAACACTCAAGACGTCAAGCTTCAAGTGTTAATAGTTTAGTTGTGTCATCACGTTTGTAATAATCATTCATCTTGCATATCTTGTGTTGTGTGTTGTGTGTATCATATGTGTATGATAGGTTAGTATTTAGGCCTCAAAATACATAGTGTGTTAGATTGGTTCTATCTCAAAGTAGAACTCGGTATTTAGCTTAGTACCGGAAAAAATGTAAGCGACGTGTACGGTTTTCTCCGCCTAAAGGGAGCTTGTTGACATAGTAAAGATAACTCTCAAGTTGGGTACTTGGGGAATGGAGTAGGGCAAAGAGGTGATTCGTAGCAGATCCACTATAAATCATTGTGTCATCGGTTTGATCTTTCTTATCTTTACTTGTTTACATTTCGTAGATTGTTTATTTACTTATTGCATCGCTATCATATACACTTGTGTATATCTCTTGAATTCACATAAGTCAACAATCTAAGTTTTAATTTTAAAACGGTAAAAACTATTCAACCCCCCTTCTAGTTTCTACAATTACTTTAAAAATTTTAAGGCCCTCGTCGAAAAGCAAAGTGAAAAAAATATTAAAATATTTCTCACATATCCTGGAGGTGAGTTTTTATCAAAGGAATTCAATGATTTATGTGACGTGCAAGGCATCCAAAGGCAACTTACGACTCCTTATTTTCCCAAGCAAAATGGGGTAGCAAAGAGGAAGAATCGCAATGTTGTCGAGATGACTCGTTGTATGCTAAAGCAAAAGGGTATGCCAAACTCTTTTTGGGCTGAAGGTGTTGCAACAGCCGTCTACATCCTTAACATTTCTCCAACTAAAGCTGTTTGGGATCAATCACCATACTAGGCTTAGATTGGAAATAAACATTCGGTAAGTCACTTACGAGTTTTTACAAACCTATGAATTCACCAACATTATTGTTGACGTTTTTAAAACATAGTTTTTCTCAGAATCAATGAGTACAAGACAAGGATACATTGTGGTCGTCATTTTGTAATCATAGCATTAAGATTTGGTTGCATTACATTTGGGAAATATTTGTTATGCCTTAAATCTTATGTATTTGAACAAACGAACAATGAAGCTTCAGCTTTTGTAACAAACAATTTGTTTAAATCCACTGTATTCATTTTAACGACTTTCTAAAATCGTCGTTTCTTATATACATAAGCCTCTGTCTATGACTAGAATAACACTCTCAACTCATACGAATCCGCTGCGACCCAATATACACAACACTACGCTTTTTTGCTTTCTGGAAACAGAAAACTCCAATCCATGAGTACGTTCGAAAGAAAGCTGAACCTGACACATCACCCAAGCATAAGCAATGATTCATATTGCTACTAAAGGATACCAAGACCTCAAGTTCCTAAAGCTAAGGTGCTAAACCGAGAAAGAAGCAACTGCAAATAACCAAAAGCCAAAGAATTAGTTGTATTAAGCTGATTGCTTAACTGAAGCTGAACAACGTAAGTTGGCTGACTGAAAGAAGCAAGACACAAGTTTACAATTCCTCTACGCGAGTGCGCTCCAGGACAGGAGGAGTTTGACCACTCATCAATAGGTTCCTATACTTGACAGAAGCAACAAAAGCGCTTCTGGCGTACAGATGAAGGAACCTGTTAATATCTCAGGGTTCTCGATTAACCCATATAACGAATCTTGAAAGTAAGAAAGAGTCTTAGGGTGACAGTGAAAGCATGAGGATAGAGATTTATGAAAACAATTCTGTTGATTTAAGTGAGAAGGGATGATAATAATGAGGTGATGATGATGAGCTAAGGATGTGATAACAAGAAAGTGATGACCACGAATGTCGATGATGAAGACAACTGATAACTCATAAAACTACAGTCAGATATAATCACGATTCCTATTCTGATCACTCTACCATTAAATTTATGAAGAAGAGAAAATATTAAATGATGACGAAACGATGTATTGATGATCGAAGAAATGATGTATGAATGATGAAATAGACGACAGGTCCACTAAGATTATGAAAATGTGAATGTAAATTTAGAAATGAAGACAACTGAAATACCAATGTTGATCAAGGTGCCAACAGATCAAACAAAATGTTTCGCAAACAGTCAGATTTACGCAAGAAGAGGAAGATGCTCATGTGATAATTACACCTGTTCTTAACACACAGAGGTCTGGAGGTCTACAACAAAGCTCTTTTGTCTCCTCCGACTTTAGACACAAACTCCTAAATCTTGATAATCCATCTCCAGCTGACAATGAGATTGCTTCTTTGATGGTCACCATAGCTCATCATGCAACAGTAATTCCTGAAATCACATCAAGTTTCACTATAACTGATCCGCCACCACCTCCATTCTTCAATCCTCTATCGCAACAAGCAACACCAACTCTGACACCAACGGCTTCAGAACTACAACATCACTTCCTTACACTTCTAGAATTCCGACTTCTGTATTAAATTCAATGAAAGGTCTTGTCAATTTGAGAAAGAACTGTCAGAGAAAACAAGTTGACCAGTATGCTTAAGCTTCTCTCCTCTATTCCTGCGATAGTTATCGTTACATGGATAACAAACTGAGCAGCAAAAAAACAAGGCCATTCAAGCACATGATTTAAGACTTCTTTGCCAAGACAAAAAAAAAAGCTCAGATAGAGAGAATGCTTACATAAACTCATTGACACATCAAAAGACTCTTATTAAGAAGAAGACAAACACTCAACTTTCTTTAGATTCATCTCAAGCATATCTAATTTTCAAATCCAATGATAGAGAAATGTCACAAAATTAGTAGAAGTTTGCATCTTGACAGTCTTTTGTTCACAACCAACCATCTACTTATAGACACGCCGCATCACTTTCCGGAGTTTGATCTTACAAAATACTGATGAGACAAAATGAGAAGAACAATCATTATGATAGGCTGACTACAAAACGAAGCTTTTAATGATGCACTTCAGTCTTAAACACTGACAAAGATCTCTTGATTCATATGTGAAGATCTTTTCGTTGAATAGGATTCAAGATGAATGACAAAAGATCGATGACCCCTCTGCTGGATCCAGAACCGAAGGAATGAAAAAAAGGAAACCGAGTCAAGATACCGAGACTTCCATAGATTCAGGTCAAAAGGAAAAGAAGTTTTGTGGAAAACTAAAGGGGGGTTGAATAGTTTATACACGCTTTTAATTAAAGGTTTTGAATGTTTGTAAAAAATTCTAGATTTAATTAAAGTAAAACTCATCACTTGCACAATATGAACAATAGAATTTATCTAAACAGATTAATTATGATATATGTGGAGATAATGGTAAGGAAGGTACAAGAATAAGAGTAAGAAACAATCAAACCACAACGCCGAGGATTTATAGTGGTGCGTAACGAAGCACCTCTTTCCACAACCTACTCAACCGAGCCAACCTACAACACGAGAGTTTCTTCACTATGTCAACAAACTCCCTTATGGCGGAGAAAACCGTACACAACGTAGCTTACACCGATTTACGACACAAAGCTAAATGTCGAGTTCTAATCTTAGCTAGAACCAATCTATCACAACACAACTTCACGACTTCACAACTTCTTCACAACTTCAAGACTTCCTCACAGAAAAACAACTTTCACGACTTCCACTTCACTCACACTACTTTATGCGCACAACAACATAACACTACTTGGTAAGATCACCACGATCTATCTATAATTAGCGAAAGATCCCAAGATCTAGCTATTACACATAAAATACAAATATATCACAAGATTTACAAGTATGATATGATTCAATAAGATTCCAACAACACACAAAAGGTGTTAATACTTTCATGCACTTGAGGATGAAGTATTCTTCTCTTGCACTGAGAATTGAGCTTGGATTCACTTGGAAACAAAAGCTTTATGATTAAATGATTCAAAGGATTTTGATGAGATTGTGGCGGTATTTTAGAACACATGAATGAGTGCACAAGGTGAGAAAATTTTTGGGGAAAAGTCCAGTTATTTATAAGGACAAACTGAAGTGTCTACCTAAGGCGTCCCCTTAAATAGGTGCGTCCCCCTAATTGTTACGGGGGCCGACCGTGTATTTTAAGGGGTCGCCCAAGATACTTTCCCCCAGTTTGTCTTTTGTGTAGGGGAAATTTTCCTGGAACTTTTTCTACCGTTTGTAGGTCCGAAATCAATTTAGAATTTTGTGCGTTGGGGGGTTAGCTACATGGGTGTGTTTGATGTGGATATATATTGAGGTACTCAAAATATTCTTCATTATCTCTCGCTCGCTCTACATCACTTAAAAGTGGAGGAAGGAAGAAGAGAGAGAGCGAGTCTTAGGGAGGCATTTTATTATCAAAGAAATTTTTAATCTACCACACACTTTTATTAAATGTGTAAACATTTATAAACATTACAAAACATGTTCTACAATTAAAAGAAATGTTTTTATTCAAATAAACCAATTTTGAAATTCAAAATTTTCGGACCTAAACGCTAGAAAATTTCCAGAAAATGTCCCCTACACAAAAGACAGAGACTGGAGCCCTAATCTTGGGCGAGGCCCCCTTGAAAGTACACGGTCGGAGCTCCCCTTAAATTATGGGGACCGCGCCCCCTATTTAAGGGACCGCCCCTAAGTAGACACTCTCCCAGTTTGTCCCAAAAAATAACTTGACTTTTCCCACAATTATCACACCTTTTGCACTACATTCATTTTGGTTCTAAAACAGCCCACACATCTCATCAAAATCTTTGATCATTTAATTCATAAAGCATTTTTTCCAGTGGCCAAGCTCAATTCCTCAAGTGCAAGAGAAGAATACTTTCATCCTCAAGTGAAGAAGTATTACACCTTTGTGTGTTGTTGCAATCTTATTGCATCCATATCATAACTTGTAAATCTTGTGTATATCTTGTATTTAAGTGTAATAGCTAGATCTTGCATCTTGTAAAGTAATAGAAAGATCGTGGTGATCTTACCAATAGTGTATTAGTTAGTTTGGCATAAGTATGGTTGGTGAAGATTAATCCGTGAAGTTGTGAGGAAGTCTTGAAGAAGATGTGAAGAAGTTTTAAGTCTGAAGTTGTGTTGTGATAGATTGGTTCTAGCTAAGATTAGAACTCGACATTTAGCTTTGTGTCATAAATCGGTGTAAGCAACGTTGTGTACGGTTTTCTCCGCCATAAGGGAGCTTGTTGACATAGTGAAGAAAACTCTCGAGTTAGGTGCTTCGGGGAGTAGAGTAGGGCGAAGAGGTGCTTCGTTATCCGAACCACTAATAAATCCTCGCGTTGTGGTTGATTGTCTTACTCTTTATCTCTTGTCTTACATTACTCCACAACTATCATATTACTTGTTTAGATAATATATTGTTCATATTGTCAAGTGTTGATTTACCTTAAATTCAAATCTAGAATATTTTACAAACACTTCAAAACCTTGTAATTAACAAGCGTAAACTAATTCAACCCCCCTTCAAGTTTTTCTCCACAAAGACTTCTTTTCCTTTGACCTATAATCATTGGAAGTCTCGTATTCTTTACTCGATACTTTTTTTCCTTCCCACTGTCTAGATCCAGCAGAGGTCTCGATCATTGCTTCATCATGAATCCTATTCAACGAAAAAGACTTCACCATATGAAATCAAAGAGATCTTTGTCATTGTTATAAGACTCGAACAAGTGCATCATAGAAGCTTCGTTATTTGTAGTCCAGCTTTATCTATGACTATTTCTTCTCCATTTTGTCTATCAGTATCTTTGTAAGATCAAACTCGGAAAGTGATGCGGCTGCCTCATAAGTAGATGTTGGTTGTGACAAAGACCTTGTCAAGACTGCAACTTCTACTAATTTTGTGACATTTTTCTCTATCATAGGATTTGAAAAATCTGATACTGCTTGAGGAAGAATCTAAGGAAGTTAAGAGTTGTCTTCTTCCTTAATAAGATCTCTTATGATGTGTCAGATGAGTTATATGTAACATTCCTTTCATCCAGCTTCTGTCAGGCAGTCCAAAATTATAGCTTGAATCCCTGGTTTTTTGCTTCTCCAAGTTTTTTATCCATGTAACGATCAACTATAGCAGAATAGCGGGAGAGAGCTTGAGCATATTGGTCAACTTGTTTTATCTCTGACAGATCTTTCTCCAAATTGAAAACTCTTTCATTAAATTTGAATACAAAAGCGAAATCTAGAAGTGTAGGAAGTAATGTTGTAGTCTTTGAAGCCATTGGTGTCGGAGTTAGTGTTGCTTATTGCGATAGAGGATTGATGAATGGAGGTGGTGGAGGATTAGTTGTAGTGAAACTTGATGTGATTTCAAGAATTACTGTTGCATGATGAGTTGTGGTGACCATCAAAGAAGCAATCTCATTGTCAGCTGGAGATGGATTATCAAGATTTAGGAGTTTGTGTCTAAAGTCGGAGGAGACAAAAGAGCTTTGTTGTAGACCTCCAGACCTCTGTGTGTTAAGAACAGGTGTAAGTGTCACATGAGCATCTTCCTCTTCTTGCGTAAATCCTGACTGTTGAGAAACATTTTGTTGATCTGTGGCACCTTGATCAACATTGGTCATTTCAGTGTCTTCATTTCCTAAATTTACATTCACATCTTCATACAACTCCTTAGTGACCTCGTCGTCTTCATCATCATACATCATTTCTTCATCATCATACATCGTTTCTTCATCATTAATATTTTCTTCTTCTTCATAAAATTTAATGGTAGACTGATCCAGAATAGGAATCTTGATTATATCTGACTTAGTTTTATGAGTATCAGTCTCTTCATCATCGTCATTCGTGTCATCACCTTCTTGTTTATCATCATCATTAGCCTCATCATCATCACCATCATTATTATCATCACCTTCATCACTTAAATCAACAGAATTGTTTTCAAAATCTCTATCCTCATCTTCACTGTCACCCCAAGACTCTTTCTTACTTTCAGATTCGTATATGGGTACATCGAGAACCCCTAGTATAGTAACAGTTCCTTCATCTGTACCAGAAGACTTTTGTTGCTTCTCATTAGGAACCTTTGACTGAGTGTCAACTCCATCACCTGAGCCACTTGCGTGAGAATTGTAAAATTGTGTCTTGCTCTTTCAAACCACTTAAATTGTTCACTTCAGTTATGCCAACCTCTAATATACAACTAATTCTTTGGCTTTTGGCTTATTTGCAGGTTGCTTCTTCTTCTCAGGTTTAGCCACCTTAGCTTTAGACTTGAGTCTGGTACCTTTAGTAGCTTGAACATGCTTATGCTTGGGTGATGTGTCAGGTTCAGCTTTCTTTCGAACGTACTTTGGTTTTGGAGTTTTCTTTCCAGAAGCAAAAGCGTAGTATGTGTAAAATTGGGTCGCAGCGGAATATGCGTTGAGAGTGTTACTTCATAGATCAATAGCACAAGATATATATAAGAACGACGATTTAAAAGTCGTTTAAAACTGATACATTGGATTAAACAAATTGTTTGTTACAAAAGCCTGAAGCTTCACTTGTTCGTTGTTCAAAATACAAAGATTCTAGTCCATAACAAATATTTCCCCAAAATGTAATGCAACCAAATCTTTAATGCATATGACTTACAAAATGACGACCACCAATGTATCCCTTGTCTTGTACCTCATTGATCTCTTGAGAAAACATGTTTTAAAACGTCAACAATAATGTTGGTGAATTCATAGTTTGTAAAATGTATAATGTAGGACCGCAAGATTTCCCCATGATAATGCAACAGATGCAAACATCACTAAATGTAATTACGTTTCCCTAAGCTCATAACACTCAAGCTCAACATGTATGAATTGCAATATAAATTGCCAACATTGCTCGTGATGATGTTCTAACCCGAAACATCCCAAATCTGACATGGTATACATTTGTGTCCGGCATACCGGCACAATGAGCATGACTCACCCGAATGGGGATGTCAAACCCAAATAGATCCATTATAACATTCACGCTCACAACAAGTAATTGATAGTTCATGATAATAGGCTCAGAGGGTTATTGCTACTTAGGCAAACACATAATCGTTAAAATGTACACTTGCGTCTAATTTGTAAAATTATGGAAACTAAAAGGGGGTTTTAATAGTTTTTACCGTTTTAAAATTAAAACTTAGATTGTCGACTTATATGAATTCAAGAGATATACACAAGTGTATATGATAGCAATGCAATAAGTAAATAAACAAACTATGAAAATACAAGTAAAAGTTAAGAAAGATCAAACCCATGACACAAAGAATTATATGGTTCGCTACGAGCACCTTTTCCGCCCACTCCACTCCCCAAGTACCAACTTGAGAGTTATCTTCACTATGTCAACAAGCTCCCTTTAGGCGGAGAAAACCGTACACGTCGCTTACCTTTTTTCCGGTACTAAGCTAAATACCAGTTCTACTTTGAGATAGAACCAATCTAACACACTATGTATTTTGAGGCCTAAATACTAACCTATCATACACATATGATACACCATACACACAACACAAGTATATACAAGATGAATGGATTAATCACAAACGTGATGACAACAACTAACAATTTAACATTTGAAGTTTGACGTCTTCTTGAGTGTTCTTACATAAAGAGTAAATGGAGTGAGATCACTTTGTAATTGGATAAGTAACAAGTATAATGATCAAAGAGTATATAAAAGATAAAATATATGTGAGAAAAATATTTGTCAAGAGTTCTTTAAAATGAAAGAATGAGGTTGGTATTTATAGGCAACCATTTGAAATTCAAATCTGTCCCAGGGGAACAAAACGTGCGACCCACGGATCCCCATCTCATACCCTGGATCCGTCCAGTGCTTTTGGTGGATCCGTGGGTGCGATAGGGACCAAAAATTGTCTTTTTGTGGATTAACCCTAAAGCAATACAAAAAAGATGTTGTGTAGAATCATTAAAACTAGTTTTAATAGATCTCTAGAAGAAAATATTCTATATCACCACTAATGAAAGCTTTTCTAGATTTAGAAGTTTTAGAAGATTTGAAGAATTGTTTCCACTATGTTAATCTTATGTTGTCTTTACATGATTAATATAACTAGCTTATAATTAATCATGTGTTAAGTTAAATTATTTTATTAGAAAAGATTTATGCAAATGATAAATTTTTCTTATGATTCATTAACTATGTTTATAAATGCATATTCATACCTTAAGTAATTTGTTGGCGTCAAATAAACATTCGACTAAATAACTTGTTTACGTAAACTTTTACGTAGTATGACATTATATTTGTTATTATCAAAACATGAAGATCATTAAATATAAATATCATTTTTGCGCGAATATTTGTATTAACAATCTCCCCTTTTTTGATGATGACAAAATATAAACTTATGCTTATTTAAAAGTTACTAAATAAGTATTTAGTAGATAGGTTTACATATCTTCTCCCCCTTTTTGTCAAAGCAAAAAGTTGTGTAGAAGGAGGGGGATCTTGCAAGTCTTGTTTTTTACGAATGCTAAGTCACATGGATTACGAATGCAAAGTGAAGTCACGCCCTAAATTAATTACATTTATAACGGTGGCGGATATAAGCATTAATTTTAAATCATTACTCATTAACTTTCGGTACATAAACAAGTATATTTGCTATTATATGTTCTAGGTATGGTCGTGGAAGAAAACGAAAGAATACACGAAGATAAGAAGCTTAAACGAAGAAATAAACTCAAGATAAAGATTTTTCCTACTCTGTCCACTGTTTGGCCATAACTGAGCAAACGAACTCGGATGAATTATATTCAAGCGTCCCACGGAAAGAAGAGTTAAATTATCTAATTATAGAAAAACGTTCAAGAGCGGAAGTATTACCAAGATTGCCGAATTTACTATTGAGTACAACACATTTTATGGAGAAACAATTAATTCACGAATCTGGTCCATAATCCGTCCACATTCATTCCCAACTTGGTCCCCAAGTAATCTCTAGCCTATAAATACCCTTATTTGGTGTTTGGGATGAAATATCTCCTATCATATCATCACATATACAATTTACAAGAGAAAGATCCAAGAAACTGAAGAAGTACGCCGCACTTATTACAAAGTGCGCCGCACTTTCCACCATCACCAAAACCATCGCACAATATTGTAAGTGCGCCGCACTTTCATTCAAACTCCTAAGTGCGCCGCATTTTTTATCAAGTGCGCCGCACTTCTACCCGAAATCAACCTATAAATAAATAAGGATTTCTCTCATTTTACACACCTCCACAATAATTCCCTCATTACCCCACACCATCTAATCACAAATTTCAAGGGAGGTGACAGCACCTTAAGGGTTCGGGTCGATTGGATTCAATAGCTTGGGTTTTATTATAGTTTTCGTTTGGGAGAACTAATTGTCGAATCGTTGATATTAAATTGGTATATTTTTTACAACCTTTAAAAATGAAGTAATTCAGAATTCATAATGAATGTTAGTGTTTTGTTACTTTAATTTATGGAGTGGTGTTTTTATGTTTATTTTGGCATAATGTGATCTTGGATATGGAATGTTTGGGTATGTATTTATTGAATTGGTAAAACATATTTTATATAAGAAAATAAGCTGAAAGGTTTCTTTATAAATGTGTTCTATCAATCCATCTAATATATCAGTTATAATAACTTTTAAAGGCCTAAAGGATTTTTTGTTATAATCGTTATAAATCACTATTATATTTAAAGGCCGAAAGGATTAAAACTTGTGATAACTATATATCTAACTTATAAACCACTATCCAAACACTTCATTCTCTAAGTGATCATTGCTATAACAAACATAACCTTAATCATTATTGATTGAATCATCTTTTAATTGCTTTCCCTTTGCATTAGACAAATATATGCCTCGTCTTGGTTAATTGATCGTGACAATCTTATTAACTTCGCACCTTAATTACAAACTGTGAAACTTAAATTCCCGTGGAACGACCTGGACATATCTAAAAGCTATATATACAACAACGGTATATACTTCCGAGTGTTGTTTTTTAGTAAAGACGGTAATTTCTAGTATTTTAAATTTAAAGCAGGAAAACACACATCAAAGTTTTTTGGTCGCCCGCTGCTGTGGAATTGTTTTAAGTTGTTATAGTTTTGTTGCTTATTTTGGTGCCTATTTTGTTTCTCAAAAAATTTCAAACCCGCCGTACCGTTTTCTGGCAAACGGAAACCAAAAATCATTTTTCTCCAGGAAGTACGCCGCACATCTTATTTGTGCGCCGGTTTTCCTGTAAACCCAGAAAGTACGCCGCACTTTCTGCAGATTTTTCACAAACAGAATTTTGTTTCAAAAACCAAAACCAAAACCCCCCAATCTGCTAGTCTTAGGTTCTATAATCATTTGGAATTATATTTTATCTGATTATATGCCTTGTGTATTTGTAATTATCTAGTTTATCATATATTCCAAAAGAAAAAAAACGGTAAAATTTCACAGAAAACTCCGACGCACTTTTCCTAAAGTACGCTGCACTCTATCTATGTTTTTTTATTTATCCTTATTTGCTATATAATTAAATTAAAATATATATAATATATAAATATAAAAAATATATGAAAATAATTTATTTTATTTTGAATGTGATCCTATTAGCATTAACTATATATATAAAAATGTCTTTTTGCAAAATGCTTAACGTAGGAAAACAACTAGTAAGTCTAATATATAAATTAAATTATAAATTTAATAAAAAGGTCTAGTAAATTTAAAATTAATCGCAAAAAGAATCATTCAGATCAATCAACACAAATCTTCCACTGGGGAAAAACATCCTTTCGTTAATGAATTTATCATCATAAATATACCTGAAGAGGATGTCAACCAGAACCAAATTTACCGCTCCAAGAAATAATAATCCCTCGACCACCGATAAATCAACCTAAGTAGAAAATCAAGCTTGTAGGCCACGACGCCTAATTCTGTCATTGTTTCAACCCAATTCTATGAATAACATTGTTATCAATAGTACTCCTTAAAAAAGATTTTGAAAAGATAAATTCAAATGGTATTCAGCGGCCTAACCGCATGACCACTGATGTATTGGTCGTTTTACACAACGCGATATATCAATAAAGAACTCAGATATATAATATATATTTAAAACATACATATACGTAAACGCAAGCTATGTATCATACAAATTATCTTAGAAAAGATAAAAAAGTAATCAACACGGGATCGTTTTTTCCTCGCGAGAGGTGAATGGATAAATCTACGTTCAAGGTGTAAAATCGAGCTTGATTGTCATTCAAGTTTTGGTTTTATAGTTTAAACTATTTTATACTAAAGAAAAAAACTAATATAATTTCTAAGATTAAAAACTAAAAATTAAACTAAAATTGATCTAAAAGATATAAATGACAAATATGCTTGCTAAGTGACGTGAAAATGTTCCTTAAGTGCGGGCTTAGGTAACGAATTTAAAAACTCAGAACAAGCTTGAAAATGATACTAACAAGCATTTAAACAAGATCCAACCAAATAAACTGATATGATAATCCTAAAACTCACAGATTTAAACCATGGTTACAACAAACCAAAGTTTTGAGATTTAACTGATAAACATCAAACGCGTGTCATAGTAATTTATAGTATATCCCGTCAGATAATACAATTACTTTAGGAAAATAATAGTCTATCTTCCGAGTGTCGTTTCCACAGCGAGAGATGAATTGAAATTCATGAGAATGTTTCGTTTGGTGCTTGAATGACAAATATTTTGTTTTTGGTTTTAAACTATTTTTAAACTAAAAATTAAACTAACATTAATTCTAAAATTAAAAACTAAAAGATTATACTAAAATTGATATAAATGACAAATATGCTTGCTAAGTGACGTGAAATGTTCCTTAAGTGCGGGCTTAGGTTTAACGAATTAAACATCTTAAAAACAGAGTTTACAAGAAATTAACTGAACAAGTACTAAAATGCTTTTGAAAATAAATGACCAGTATATAAATTAGCATTAAAAGTAAATATATGGACTGGTATGTAAAATTGACTAATAATTTTTTTAAACCTTTTTAAAACCGCAACTTAAATTCCAAATACTAATCACTATAGCAAACACTAAGGTTAAACTACACACTAGCAAACTACAGCATACAAATATCAAATAAAAGCCAAACATTTTAAAAAAAATTACAAACTTTAAATCTACACTATTAATTAAAAAAGGATAGAAAAATCAAACCAAAATTGAAGAGAGAGCCGCAAATAAACCGTAACCACACCCAATCTACAAACTAAATAAACAAATAAGTTTATCACTTTAAGCTCTACTTCACTAATTAGGCAAATAAAGGTGTCAAACTTATCTACTGAAATACTTATATTCCATACACAGAGGACTATAGACGATGTATAATGGGAAACGGGTGTTAGAGGTATATGATTGGGGTACAGAGCGAGACGCTGGTAGTGGCTAAGGGGACGCGGCGGTGTTGTGGCAATTGTTCTGTTGCGGCCGGGGTGGGTATTGTGGTGAAGTGGAGGGTGGCACTTTTGTTCACGTATCGGGAGTTGGATAGATTGATAATAGTCGGACAGGAAGTGCGTTGTAGGTGGAGAGCGTTAGGAGTTGTCGAGATGAAACGAATTCATACGGCAAGGTATCGATAGTCACAAATATAGAACATGAAAAAGTTAAGACAAAATAAGCTAATAAGATGAAAACTTTTTTAGAAAAAATAAAGCTATTTTTTGAAAACTAAATTTTTTGTAAACTCTTAAACATAGATAAATCTATATAAAAAAACTACTTTTGAAATAAAAACAGAGATAAGCTAAAAAGCTATCAAGGCTTTTTCGAAAAAGGATAAAGAATAAAAGCTTATAATATAAGCCACTTCTCAATAAGCTACAAATACCCTTGAAATAAGCCCTGTTAATAAGCTATACGAAATACTAAGTAATAGTTTTAGAACTTATGACTAAATAAGCTAAATAATAAGCTCTTGAAGATAAAGGTGCTCAAGACTTAATGAATAAGTCGAGTAGGAGACTCATGACACCCTTTTTAGCATTCAAATCGAGCTTAATCAAACAATACACACTTTTGAAAAAGTAAAGAAAAGAGAAAAAGATGAGATAAGCAAAAACTATTTTAGTATTTATTTTAAAGACAATAAGCTAATAAAAAGATGAAAACTTTAGATCTAAATCTATCCGAAACTAAGGTGTTCAATCAAGTGAACTTGGATCGGGTATTTTAAAATTGGATCGGGTGTCATGAGTCTCATACTCGACTTATTCATTAAGTCTTGAGTACCTTTATCTTCAAGACCTTTATCATCTTATTTTTGGATTCGATCTCTTAAGCTATAAGCATGAGCTTATTTGAAAATAAGCAAAAGAAAATAAGTAGAAGAATAAGCATAAAGAAAAGTAAAAAAATAAATAAGCATTAATAAAAACCAACCTTAAAATCAACATCTTCATTCATGAAAAATAAGTCAATACAATAAGTTGAGAATAAGCTAAAAAGCTTTTACAATAATAAGCTAAAATAAGCTAAACTATATTAAGCCTACTCCTACTCCTAAACTAATAACTATGTAAATGAAAATAAAAAAACAAAGAAAAAGAATGACATCTCTCCAAAAATGGCGTCTGATGTTCTCCATTTATAACCCCACTCGCGTAGACAACAAGCACAAATGGATATGGATCCAAATTTGCCATGTCTCACCATACATTTTGATAACATTGTAGCTGAATTCTTATACTTCTTGTTTCAATTGGGCTTGGACAATAGGTGGACTTTTCATAAGGTCTTAGATGTGCTTCGTTATGGGCTAAAGTCATGTGGTTTATTGGGCTTGAGTATTTTTTTTCTTTCTTTTAAACGTGGGCTGGACTTTATTTATACTAGCATTAAAGGTTCAAACAGGGACGAAAAAGGTTCAAAATAAAAAGGTTCAAATATGAAAGGCCGGTACCGTTGGACTCGTAATTTCGTGCTCTTTCCAATGGTGTGATCGAGGAAAATTAACGACTTCGTTTCGACCTCGATAAACGTGAAAACGTCGTCGAAAGTCACCCGAAAATTACCGTTTTTGCTTTGTTTTCAATCCTTTGTACCTGTAAGACATAAAAACACAATACAAACATATTTGCAACATATTTATCCATATTTTAGTGTTTTAGTCCGTTTATTAGCATTTTCCGGGGTACAAATGATGTGTGTTTTAGCACATATCAAAATTCCCCCACACTAAGCCATTGCTGGTCCCACACGCAATGTAAATAAAACACGCCCGGAAATAAATAATTAAATCCCCCTCTAACTTATGACCCCTCACAATCAAACAAGAACAGAAAAGGTCCATTAAGAAGGTTCAAAAATCATTTATTTCGAAAGCGCCCCCGTTTTAACCACTTATTCAATAAAAACTAAGATAACAATAACATTATTAAAAAGGCTTAAAGAACGGGAGTTCGTCATCCTTGATTTTCACAATCCCCAAACTAAGCTTAAAATGAAATCACAGTTAAATATAAGATTAGATGCTAACACTACTCATAAATGCTAATTGTGTAAGTATAAACTTAACTTTTCGCTCCCTTATTCCTAATTTCCTCTAAGGATTTTTTTTATTTTTGGTGACAAATAAATTATGTCCTTATTTAAATAAAATAACCCGGTTTAGACCACAATTAGTTTGAATTCCTTTCCTAAAGATATGGTGAGAATAAGGTCCACATTAAGGTTCTAATTTCTCATGATTTAGGGGTTATCCTTTTTATTTCATCCGCAACAACTCAACTACGAGTCCAGAGACGGAGGCTTTATTTAGATAACCCCGGAGTCGAAATTTGGCTTTATACTTATTATTATTGCAACATTATTAAACCTCGGTCCTTTAGAAGGCTGCAACATCGGTTGTGAGCCGGCAAGATGCAGCAAACATATTTCGACCTCGGTAATTTCCTCGACCTTTTAGAAGGCTACAACATTGGCTGTGAGCCGGCAAGATGTAGCAAACTTTTATCAGTCTCGGATTATTACTATGTGCCTTATTTAGAAGACTGCAACATCGGTTGTGAGCCGGCAAGATGCAGTAAACTTTTATCAGCCCACAGTTTTATTATTATTCTTTCCTCCTCCCTTTAAACGACTGTTACATCGGTATGCGAGCCGACCATGATCCAGAAGTCTTATTTCGGCTTCGGTTTATTACATAACATATTATTATTAACCAAATTTCAAGTCCTGTGGTCTTTTAAAAACTGCCACATCGGTATGCGAGCCGACCATTGTGTGATAGACTTTGGGAATGGTTGGGAAGGACACTTACCGCTGATTGAATTCTCGTACAACAACAGCTACCACGCTAGTATTAAAGCTGCCCCATTCGAGGAACTTTATGGCCGAAAGTGTCGGTCACCTGTGTGTTGGGCTGAGGTCGGAGATGCTCGGCTCACCGGTCCAGAACTTGTTCATGAAACAACCGAGAAGATTGTCCAAATTAAGCAGAGAATGCAAGCTGCTCGTGATCGCCAAAAGAGTTACGCCGATGTGAGGCGTAAGCCTTTAGAGTTTCAGGTTGGTGATCGAGTTATGTTAAAGGTATCACCTTGGAAAGGGGTCGTACGTTTTGGAAAACGGGGAAAGTTGAACCCGAGGTATATCGGACCTTTCAAGGTGCTAGCCAAAGTGGGAACCATTGCTTATAGACTCGAACTACCTCAACAGTTAAGCAGGGTTCATAGCACATTTCATGTATCCAATCTAAAGAAGTGTTTATCTGACGAGCCGTTGGCAGTTCCGTTAGATGAAATACACATTGATGATAAACTCCACTTTGTTGAAGAACCAGTGGAAATCTTGGAGCGTGAGATCAAGAAGCTAAGGCGAAGTCGTATTCCCATCATCAAAGTTCGATGGAACTCCAAGAGAGGTCCTGAGTTCACGTGGGAACGCGAAGATCAGTTCCGGGAAAAGTATTCGTACCTCTTCACAAAAACCGCACCCTCGAAGAATGTTGCGTCTTGAGCCTTGGGACAAGGCTCTCCTAACGGGTGGAGACTGTAACATTTCTCATTTTCAGGTTATTTACAACTTTAATAAATTCCGTTATTTATTTTTTTGAGTTTTACGCGTTCGCTTTTAATTATTAACTTATAGTTAAATCGCGTAAACTAAAAATCAACGATCAATGTAAACGGACACCAAACGAATTAAAGTTTACATCAAGCAAGTGTTATATGATTATTAGGAGTATAATTTATAACTTTTCATAATTTATTTTTGTTGGTTACGTAAAACGCTTACGTTTCGCAATAAATTACTTTCGGTCGTACCCGGAAGCACCTTTACCCATCTACACTCAAACAAATACCCACGTTTATACCCAATACTCAAAATTTATTTATTTTTCCTCACTTATATCATCTCAAAACCGGATATAGCATGTTACACTTGAATTAAATCATTTAATCCTTATTAATTCTTTTTACAACTTGTAAATCCTTACACTTATGTACCTTGGACCCTAATTCCTAAAGATTGTCTAATCTTGGTACCCCTTGGTGTCCTTGGTGCCCTTTTGCCGAATCCCTTGCCTAGGGAGGAGGAGAGGTCTCTTACAACATGTCCTTAAACCATCTAAGCTTCCATGGTTTCATTTAAGTAGTTTCATGGTTTCCTAAGCACTTATAAAGCAAGCACAAGTTCGGCCATAAAACCTCTACCTCACATATCAAGAAAAATCAAAGCAAACTCTCTCCTCTTTTGGTCCTCAAACCCACGGCACACTTAAAACTTTTAGGGTTTCATTTTAATCTTGCAACCAAGGTATTCCAAGCATTCAAGTGTTCAATCTAAGGTTACCTAAGGCTACTCAAGGTGTTTGGGGGGGGTGGGGGGTGGGAAAGTGGGGGGGGGGGGGGGGAAGCTTGGATTCGGGTTTTAACAAGGAATAATCAAGAAAACTTATCTAGGGTTTTTCATGATTAGGAGTTTGAATTTAAGCTTGATTGGGGTTACATCTTGTGTTTTCATCCATTCCTATTGTCCTTCTATACAGGTCTATTTAAAGTTTACATTACTCATTCATGTATTTTCTATTGTGACACATACTATGATGCATTAATAAACACCGACCAGTTTTATTTTAAAGTTATATAAAGTATATGATGATTTCATATGGACAAAGGACATGAGCATTTAGAGGACTAAATACATGTGAAATATACGGTACAACACTTGGTAAAATAATGGTGCAAAGTTCTTAAATAAAATGATTGTAAACTAACTTGTAAATTGAAAACCCTAATTTTATTAAATAGCTACTGTTGGAATTCGAATTATAAACCCTATGTTTTATATTTTATAAAAATAGTGCTCCTTATAAGGATCGTGAGCATGTAAGGAACTCGAAAAACGGAATTATAACGAACAAGTTACGACATTTACAAGTTATATATTATTAACTTTAAAAAATATTTTTTAGTAAAGCTATGATGAATATAAAAGTTACTGTTCATCAGGGGTATAAAATTGTATAAAATATAATATTTTGATAAATTCCTTAAGAACGAACCCACGACATAAAGAACTCGAAAAACGAATTATAACGAACAAGTTTACGTAGTTTACAAGATTTATATAATTAAATCTAATAAACATTTTTATAAACCTATATGAATAGAATACTACTGTATTCAACATTGGTATATTAAAATTTTATAAATATAATAAATTGATAAATTTTCTTAATACTAATCCAAGGACATAAGGATCTCGAGAAACGGTGTTATAACGAACGAGTTATGATTTAAACAAGTTACGTATAATTAATTTTATAAAAATAATTTATATAAACTGTGATGAACAGTAAAATTTACTGTTCATCAGGGGTTTAAACTTTATAAAAATGATTTTTTTTTGATAAATTATTTTAATACGGAGACGTGGACATAAGAAACGTATAAAACGGAGTCGAAACGATAAAGATATAAAGTTTTAAAACTCGCGCGCATTACTTTTATTTTATAACAATCTCTTTTATATAAACAATTAATTTACATATAAATAATCCCATTATTAAATCATACATTTTTTTTACAAACGATGCGTTAGTAAATGAAAATAATATTTTCTTTACGAGTACAAGTACATATACTTTAATTTAACAAAGTACGAGTTGATTATTGTTTCAACTTTTAAGGAATTAATAAAAACTATTAGGTGGTGGTGTAGCTATGCAATATGTGATGTTTTATTTACATGAAATACATTATACTCATACGGCCTATAATTAATTAGGTTGCATTCAAATTGCCGAGGCGATTCACTTACTTGATTTAGATAATCAATCATTCACTTACGGTGAGTTCATAGCCCCGCTTTTATACAATTATATTGTTTTGCAAACTTTGGGGTGAGAAACATGCATTGTTTTACATTTGGACGCAAGTACTCTTTTAAACATATTACGAGTTGGCCTAAGTCGCTAAACCCACTATTGCCCACTATCATGAACTGTCAATTGCTAGTTAGCGAGCGCGAATGTTATGAATAGATCTATTTGGGATTGACATCCCCGTTCGGATGAGTAGCGCTCATCAGTTTCGACAGTACTGAAACAACGAACGTATACATGTCGGAACAATTTGGATGTTGCGGGTTTGAACATCTACATGGGCACATTTAGTGCATTAAATTGCATACATATATGTCGGTGCTTCGTGTCATGAGCTTAGTGCACTATCGTAATTACTTTTAAGATATTGGTATGTGTTACATGTACTTACATTTGAAATCTTGTGTCCACTTTAAAAACATTTACTAAACCTGTGAATTCACCACTTTTGTGACGTTTTAAAGCATGTTTTTTCTCAGGTCAATAAGGTACGAGAACAAGGATAACATTGGTGGTCACATATTGGAAGTCATTACTATAAAGATTTGGATGCATTACATTTTGGGAATATTTGTTATGTCTTAAAATCTTTACTTTTCATGGATGAACTATTTAAGCTTCGGCTATTGTAACAAACAAGTCTATTTAATCCAATGTATCAATTTTAACGACTCATATAGAGGTCGTTCTCATATCTCGTGCTGTTGATCTATGAAGTAACACTCGCCAACCCATGTTTCCGCTGCGACCCATTTTGGGGGTGTTACAGATTGGCATCAAGAGCCTAGGTTATAGAGAACCAGGTCAAATGTTTTTACTTGGACTATAACCATTTTTAAACATTGCATCATAACAAAGTTTTCACACACATACACTATTGAGTTGCATTAGCTGTTATGCTTAGATGTTTTTCATGATATGTATATATGTTTATATTATACTACATATATTCTATGATAGTCTTATATAATATACTTATGTAAGTTACTTATCTTCCTGCAGCCATGTCTTCTGCATCATCCGCTATCACCTATACCTTCGTGTACACTGACTCCGAACTAGGGAGAGTCTTTTGGGGAGCCGATGAGGAGATATCTGATGGAGAGGTACCACGAGTCATCGTATACGGATACGATGGACTTCCCATGCAGCCAGTAGCCCCACCATCTCCTGATTATGTGCCCGGTCCTGAGCACCCACCATCACCCATTGAGATACCATATGTACCCGAGCCTGAGTACCCCGAGTACTTAGTACCTTCAGAGGACGAGGCACCCATGGAGGACCAGCCTCTACCCGCTGATGCTTCACCCGTAGCCACAAATCCCTCACCAGGCTATGTACCTGATTCTGATCCAGAGGAGGATCCGGAGGAGGACTCCGAGGAGGAGCATGCTGACTACCCTGCCGACGGAGGGGATGGAGATGATGAGCCCTCCGGTGATGACACTGATGATGATGATGCTGATGATGATGATGAGGAGCCTTTCGAGGACGAGGAGGATGACGAGGAGGAGGAGGAGCACCTAGCTCCGGCCGACTCTTCTGCTATACCTGCTGTTGACCCTGTTCCCTCAGCCGGGGATACAGAGGCATTTGAGACTGATGAGTCTGCACCCACACCTAGACCACCTCAGATCAGGATCCCCTTTGCCCAGACACGTCTCCGTAGGGCACGGAAGACTGTCAGACCTGAGCCACCGATGTCAGCATCCATGGAGGCACGCATTGCTGAGCATGCTGCCGCACCTACACCACCACTACCTGTTGCATCTTCCCCTAACCCCTACCATCACCACTCAACTACTACCCTACTGAAGCAGGGGCCTATTAGGCTTATAGGGCAGCCGGGATTCGGGATGAGAGCTGCAGTTGCATCACCACCCTCATTACTTCCACCTACTTCCCCCAGGACTGATGTTCCCCAGGCTGATATGCCGCCTCGGAAGAGAGCTTTGACTTACCACTCCCGCTCCCGGATACGAGATCGATGAAGAGTTTAGCGGCAGGTGCCGCGAGACAGCCAAGGGGGCCTACTCCAGCGGTTGACACTTGGTAATGAGATTGTTGAAGGCCATGATGAGAAAGCACCGACCCACCTTGTAGGGGGTCGACCAAGAGTGACAGAGCTGATACTACTGTAGGCAGGAGGACTAAGGAGTTCAATCGATGAGTATGGCACGATATTTAAAAAAAAAAGCAAAAAAAGAGGAGGCACGTAATGACCGAGCTTACTTGAGCCCTAGTCAACTAACTATACCGGAATAGGCCATACCCCCCACCACCAACATACTTTGGCTTTAGATAGAGAGGCTGTATATGCTCGCATAGCATGGACTAGTTCTGAGGAGAGGAGTGCAGCCATAGAGGCACATGTTAGGACACTGGAGGCACAGGTTGCCATGTTGATTGCTCAGACCACATCACTTCAGACTCAGTTGACTACAACGCTTGGACGTATTGCGACACTAGAGGCTAGAGACCAGAGCCCCAGGATGGACCAGCTGAGGCTGGCAGCAGCAGTTTATAGTCCATTGCATCATTTGTAGCTATCATGGTAATAGCCTATTAAGTATAAGGGTTTTACTCCAGCTAATAGGCTGAAAGGACTTGTTATCACTTTTATTAGCTATCATTGTATGGGCGTGTTAAGTATATGGGAGATCCCCACTTAACACCGCCTTAGGGCCATATTTTCACTTTTTGTATCACATGAACTGAACTTGTTATAATCCAGGACCACCATGTAGATTATTATGTTGTTATGTAGAATGTTGAATTATTTAGTCATTGTGATTTCACTTTCAGTTGTATATTATGCTGAGGATGGTGCGATCTTTTTATTTATTATGCATATGTCACGTTACGTTTATGATTGTGTGAAATCTGACGTGTATTATATTCCTTGTGATTTTGAAGAAAATGTTACCAACAAGAAGAGCCACGAGGACAACACCCGCCACCGCAACCACTCCTACCACCACTGTCACTGATGCTCAACTCCAAGCTTTGATTGATCAAGGCGTTGCTGCTGCTTTGGCAGAACGTGATGCAAGCAGAAGCAGGGACGGCGATAACAGCCATGGTTCAGGAACCGGCGGAAGAAGGCAAGTGCCTACTCAACGAGAATGCACTTACACTGACTTCTTGAAGTGCCAGCCTATAAATTTCAAAGGCACTGAAGGAGTCGTTGGCCTTACCCAATGGGCAGAAAAGATGGAATCTGTCTTCTTGATCAGCAACTGTGCTATTACAAATCAGGTTAAGTTTGCATCTTGTACTCTCCAAGGAAGTACCTTGACGTGGTGGAACTCACACGTAAGGGCTGTCGGACAAGATGTTGCATATACAATGCCATGGACGGCTTTGAAAAGGATGATAACAGATAAGTATTGCCCTAGGGGCGAGATCAAAAAGCTGGAATCTGAGTA
>BQNB010028256.1:0-27138 GCA_026074375.1 Tanacetum coccineum | reverse complement strand
TAGAAAATTGCTGCAAAAAAAAGAGGAGGAAATTATGAAGATAGTCGGTTCATTAAAGCTTAAACCGATGGTATTAATTAAAGGATCGATTATTTGTTGATACGTGTTATAAATCAACGATGTAAAGTTTTGTATAAAGTGGTAGATATCGCCACTTATTTTGGTAAAAGTATGTATAGTATAGATGATTGGGAAGTTGATCGTTATGGGAACGCCAACTAAGGTTGTTTTTGTTGATCTATGATTAAAACGTTTGTGTAAATATTTCTATGTCTTTATCATGGGAACGGTCCGAAAAGTATCTAGCAACTTGTACCTTATTTGTTTGGACCTAATCTATTTGTTTTGTATATTTTCATTTAACAACAATTATTTTCCTTTCCTAATCCCTAACCCTTAGGTTTTACTCGAATGAGGATGCGAGCAATCACATATGTCTATTCCGTCATTACGTCCATGTATGTGTGATTTTGTCCGCCTTGTTGGTTTATTACTTTTGAAAGAAAAGAGTAGAAGATCTATACCCCTATAATCACGGACTTCGTCCTAACCCCTTGTTTGGTGGAATTTGAAAATTGCAATCCATGTATGTCTATTTCCACGTTATAGATTGTGTATATGTGGTTTTCGCCCTTAGCTGGTTTATGGAAATTTTGTAAAGACACAACTACTCCTATTCTTATATTAAGCTATTCGAGTTTAAGGTACTAGATGCAGTCATATGTGTCTATCCCCCAGCCGTTATGTGGTGTATTGTGTGATTTTGTCACCCTTTTTCCTGGGAATATTGGTATTGGTAGAGATTAGAAAGAGTGATCAAGCCCTTAAACCTTTTAAACCCAATTTACCTTTATAAACTTGTTACTCCTTAGCTTTATGGTGGAGATTGAAAACCTTTCCAAGCTATGATAGATACTCGTCACGACCAAGCAATTGAGGCGAAATAGTACATAGTTACCACCATAGATTAGTCGAGTGATTAGAGTGATTTCATATTCCTAACTTTAGTGAGTGTTTTTTGTTATGTACATGGTAATGAACGAAACACATGCTTAAAAGAAGAAATCTTGGGATTACTTTTTCATAAATATTTAAATACTACTTTGAGGACAGTAGGAATCAAGTGGCGGGATATTTGATGACATCAAATAAACGACACTTTTATACATCATTTTTATCCAATATTCTAGCCATAATTTATATATAATTATTGCATGAATGTTACTTAATCCATTTATATTTTGAGATTTGCGATAATTATGGAGTACTTTGTAAAGATTAGCTAAAAGGCATGCATTATGGAGCTTAAACGAAGAAATCTGAAGAATATTGTTCTCACATTCTAACCCGTATCCATCAAGAAAGATAAGACCGGTATCTGGTGCCTACATTCACAAAGAAACCATGAAGAACAAAGACCTATACGCCGTATCTAGGAGCTACCATACATCATATCCAAGATAGAGTAATTAAATATTGTAGAAGATATTGAACGTGATCCCTACTCCAAGAAAACTCCCCCAATAAAACGCAGTATTGACATCGACCAATATGAACGTATCAACGCCTAATTCCCAGACACTAAAATAGATAAAACCTAAAAACGAGTTTTTAGGTGTGGCTTTGGATCATATTTTCCCGATACCTATAAAACTACAAAAAGTTGGTTTACAGAAATGCAAACAGAGCAGAAGAGGTCCAAGCAAAAGCTACTAAATTTCCATAGGAAACACCTTGTAATCTTCTATACTCTAATAATCATTCGATTTTTGGTGTAACATTTCTCATTTTCGTGTCATGGTACGACTCTATTAATGATCACAATTTATTTTAGTCCGATGCGCGTTTACTTTAATATTTACTTTTTAAGGTAAATCTTCCCGCGTAAGACTAAAAATAAATCCAATGAATGTAAAACGGACATCCAATAAATTAGGTTTACATCAACCAAGTAAGAAATAATTATTAAGAAGATAATTATGTACTTTGCGTATTTTATTTTTATTTGGTCACGTAAAAAGGGTTAACGGTCGCGATGAAAATACATTGGTACACACTACCCCGGGATACCTAGCACTAACCTAGACACAAACATATACCCCAACTTTTAAAACCTTAACACAAAAATTAAATAAATTTTGTGTACAAAGGTCACTAGGGGCCGGCTAACAAGGAAACCACATCAAAATCCCTTGAAATCTTTCTTTAGTAACCTCTTAAATTACATGTACATTCTTGTGTTTAATTTAAGAGACAAGTACCTATGGCTCCCTAATGACAATACCCAATGATTAATACCCATTTCTTGCCCTTAGACCTTCCTATGCCAACGGTTTAACAAGGGAAGAGAACAACACAAGCTATAAAGATTTCATGTATCCTAACGAAATCCTTGTATACCAAAATCCTCCCTAATTAAAACTTGTACTTAGTGTTACTAATACACGGTGCAAACTAACTAAAAACTTATACAAAATCACGCATTAGAGCTGCACGTTTGGTTTGTGTAGGACAAGGAAATAGTAACTAGTTTATTTGTCTATAAATGCACACTCAGTAAGCTCACTTGATTACATTTCCAAGACTCTTAAAAAAAATTTAAACCCTCATCCCAAAGATAGTCCACCCTCGTCTACCCCCTCTTTTTACCATTCTGGGTCTACTATAAAAAACCAAACCAAAAAACACAAGACCCCATACAAGAATATCTTACAAAGCTAAGGATTGGGTTTAACAATTATTTTTGAAAGATCCTTTGAAGGCTAGGTGTTAGTCTCGGTTTAGTGGTTTGCTCCACTACAAACCTGGTCCTACTCACCCTCGACATCCATTCAATCTCAGGGACGCTTAAATAAAGATGAACCCTACCGGTAAGATACCACATCCATTGAATTTTTTCCTCTTTAGTTTCCTTCTATACGTGACATGAGGACACGTGCAGAATTGGTGGTGTGAGCCCAAACAAACGATGAACTTGCGTGGGATCACGCCATGCATTGTGACATGCAAGTAACATTCACATGAACCACATGGTTCATAAGTGCTTGACTCGACCCACAAATCCGTCCTGGTCTCACCCATATCTGTACTAGGGTTCACGTTTTGGTTTAATAATTAAATAATTATATGTTGCACTAAAGAGACGTGAACATAGCATGGGTTTTCAACCATCTGTTCGCATGAATGTGTAAATATGTCCACGTAAACTGTATGGTCATATTTTGTTGCATATGTGTATTGGAGTGGCAAAGTCAAAAACATGCGTGGTAGAATGTTTTTTCCCAAACATTGAAACAGTGTTTTCCCATTCCTCTAATTAGAGAAACGTAAACAATTGAATTCAAACTTGGAAACTGCCCCATCGACACTAGGGTAAAATACTAAAGCCTTTATATACATGAGTTTACTTCGTTTTGCTATGGTAAAATATCAACTGGGGGCCACTATGTGGCCATGTTATAAACAACCAACCAAGAACCCTTAATGGGGCCTTGTCAAAAAATACGAAAAAAAAAACAAAAACCACCATTAACTGTGTGGGCCCCAGACTAGAAATGATAAGCATGCAGCGCCAATAATTCCAAGGACAGCCTGGGGAGCGTTAATTGGTGTGGCCTGTAGAGGTTTTGATCTCTACATAGAGAGTAACATTTTTATTTAAATTTTTGTAGAACCATAACATTGAGTAAATTTTAATAATCTAAGAGATAGGTACTTCTCAACATTATAAGGAGAATTTATTATCAACATTATCTTTGACGGAGGCACGGCGTATAGAGCATTAGTGCTCTCTGACAATGTTAGTTGGATGGAGTGGTAGCATGTGGTTACGGTTACTACGCTAAGTGTCCAATCAACGTCTACTTTATTGACATGCCCACTCGGATAATGGGAAGACAAACCTCAATAGGCCCAATAGTAGGGCTTATAGCTTAATCGAAGAACTAAATAAAATGGCAACTGACTTTCTTTGAGCTGGTAAGATGGACGTATAAAACAAAGAGAGAGGTTGTGGAGAGATTGGCGGCAGCACTCATAATACAGTGTGTGAAGCCAAAATGATATTTAAATCGCCGTGAGGACGGGGCACATCTCTGGGGCCGCGTTTGCACTGGTTCAGTTATCGTATTCTTCGATAGATTCGAAGTAACAGAGAGTCACAAACCAAGACAGATAAACTGAGTCGAAGCATATAGGAAATAAGCAAAAGAGCAAGGAAACCTAAAAGGGTGTATCGGGTTTTAAGCTTTGGGCTTACGGACCCAATAAAGCCGAAACAAGCCATAATAAGCTCCCCGCGCTATTCTAAGCGTATCAGACCCTGCCGAGCTATTGAGAAATCCTTAACTTGTTTAAAACTATAACGACCTTTTAAAACGCTAAACGACCTTAACCTGGCCAATAAGGCCCGTTAAGCCAAAAATAAGCTCGAGAGCTTATTTTTAAAAGCCGAAACAAGTTTTTGGGACAGCTTATTTCCCACTTTAACAAAACGAAATGGTCCCACTTGTTAGGTTTTATTTGATGTAAAAATGCAATTTTCGCAAATAAAGGGGCTAAAAATGTAAACTTCGAAACTTAGAGGGTTAAAGTTGACATTTTCGAACTATAAATAAGTTGAGGGACTGTTTTGAACATTCTGAAAACATAGGGACTGTTGTGAAACAATAAGGTAACACTAATTGAAACCTGAAACCTAAAGGACAATTTGTAATATCAAAACTAGAAAGGTTTTTAAAATGTAAATAAAGTATATTTATAAACCCAGGCCTGTTTTGTAATTATAAGAGACTTTAAGGTATATTTGTGAAACAAAAAGGGTTGAAATATAAACTAACGAATCGGTCGAAAACATTAAGATTATTCGAACATGAACGGTTTTATAATTATCAGCTTAATAAATAAGTATATTTATTAACCATGATTTCGCGTTTCTCGAGAACCATAGATATTGTAAATACAATAACCGTGTGCACCACCACAAGTGATAACGGTATATATAAACTTAAAATGAAATTTAGTCTATACAATGAGTCGTTAGCTTAAATATGTAAATTAAGACTTGACCGTACTTACTTAGGTACTTGACGGTGTGGATCCACTGCTTTCTTTGGATATTTATTATCATTCAAGAACTACCTGCCTAAGGTGAGTTCATGAGCCTTGATTTTAAAAATATTATAAATGATTTACATCCTTGGGGTGAGAACATGCTTTGTTTTACAAATTGGACCCTCAAGTGTACATTTTATACTATGATTACGTGTTTTGCCTGAGTTACCATAACCATTTTATGGTCCATGATCAATGAACTGTAAATTGCATAGATGTGATTGGGAATTTACATTGTGTGGGCGCGAATGTTATGGATAGATCTATTTAGGATGACAATCCCCGTCGGGTGACTAGCTAATCCACTGGAACGAGCGCATACATGTCGAATTTGGGATGTTGGCGGTGGTTAGCACATCATTCACGGACACTTGTGGCAAGTAATATTTTTGCACTTCATATAATGTCGAGCTTCATTGTCATGATCTTAGGAAAATCGTAATTACTTTTTAATGATGTTTGCATTTGTTTCCTTAATCATACACTTGGAAATCTGCGTCCTACAAATTGATTACATAAAACCTAAATGAATTCACCAACATATGTTGACGATTAAGCATGTTTTTTCAGGTCAATAAGGGCCGAGGTGCGATGATACATGGAAGCCAATAATTGAAGAGTCAACACTTAAGAATTTGGGGTCTTATTACATTTTGGGACCAATTGTTATAAAACCGAAATTCCTTTATTTATATTGTTGAACACAATTTTAAGCCATGGGCTTATGTAACAAACAAGTATTTTGTTAATCCAATGTATCTTTTTCAAACGATACGTTTAATAGTCGTTCTCAAATCTTGTGCTATTGATCCAAAAAATATATAACGCCCTCGGATATTCAAACATTCCGATGCGTGCTCAGATTTGAGGGTGTTACATTTGGTATCATTCATTTAACTCGGTTAGTTTACCTTGGTTGATTTGATTATTATTCTTGTATTAATTATAATGGTTAAGGTCTAATACCCTTGGGTATTAGGCATGTTTATGAAGATTTAAAAATGTGGTTTGTTTATATCGTTTGCTTAATTTATCATTGGTTGTTGATTGTGTTTATCAATTCATACTTATTTATGTGCTTAAGTATGTGACCCATCATTCAACTAGATCTATGAATGCAAAATTGTTAGGAATGAAAAAGTGACGATCTTATTGAGATCGAGTTCTTTAACCAAATAAGAGAAATAATTAATTTGTGTAATAGTTAGTGAAGGCTCGTGACTAAAATAAAGTCACGAGACCTGGCTAAATAGCCAAAGGCTAAAAGCCAAGAGCTCTTAGCTCCTCTTGTAAGAAGGGTATAAATACCCCTCCCTACCTCATTCATGAGGTAATCCTTCTAATCAATCTAATTCATTTCTCTCATTCTCTCCCTCCCTCTTTCTCTCTCTAATTTTTATACTTCTCCTCATTCTCTCTACTCTTTCTCTCTCTAGAATAAACACACACATAAACACCTAAACACACACTCTATTCCTTATTTGATCCTAAAATCAAGACCTAACAAGTGGTACTAGAGCCAAAGAACAATTTTGTGTCGTTTAGGAGTGCTTATTTCGTCAGTTTATTTTGACAGCTTATTAAGATGGCCTATTTAAGCTTATTTCGAGCTTATTCGTGTTTATCGTGTGCTTATTTTGATTTTCGTGTGTTGGTTGCTTATTAGGTTTGATCAGCTAATTTCGAGCTTATTTCGTGTTTATCAGCTTATTTCAAAAGCTTTTGTTGTGTTTTCTACTTTTCTGTGCTTAATCTGCTAATTAGAGTTTTCAAAAAGTCAAAAGTCAAAACCAGTTTATTTTGTGCTTAATCTGTCAAACACAACTTAATTCTTGTGCTTATTGAGTTTGCAAGCTTATTCGAGGGCTTAAAAAGAGATTTCAGCCTATTTGTACTAATTTCAATTGTGTTTTATGCAATCGAAATTATCTACTTACGGTTTTATCGTATGTTAATTTTGTACAAGTGCTAAATCTGCTTATTTTGTGCTGAATAAGCTGATTTCGATTGTATCTAAGCAAATTTCAATACCAACAACTTTCATCGAATTTAAATTTTAGAACAACAAATGCTTTTATCAATATTTGTCTAGTCAATTTTGATATTGACTTGTGGTCAACGGTCAAAGACGCATTTTTGGTCAAAGACGTTTTAAAAAACGCATTTTGGAAAAGAACTGAATAAGAATCGGATCTGTTTCAAGTAAAAGAAAACAAGAAAGGAAAAGTAATGAAACATCAAGAGTCAAAAGATCTCAGCTTTATTTGTGTGTTAAACAAATTCTTTTAACAGAACCAAACACACAAAGCATTCCTCACATATCTGAAATCAAACTAATGTACCTTTGATTTGATCATTTCGACAAGACTCATTTGCGACAAAAGATTAATTTCGACAAAGATCAATTTCGACAAGAAGTAATTTCGATAAGACTAATTTTTGACAGACTCAAATTCGACAAATCAATTTTGGAAAAAAATTTAGTGACACCATTATCAAAAGGAATCAGAAGAATCAAACTTAGATCTTAGATTTTTCTTTGTGTCTACAACAATAAGATTCATAGACCTTTAAAGATCTAAAACACAAAAGAAATACCATCACAGATCTGAACAAAAATACCACTTGCAAACCTAGATCTACATCACCACCAAATTCTTTGCCACATCAACAAATCCAAAGTCTAAATCCTAAATCCCATCTTAAAGTAAAAACGGAAAATTAAAGAGAAGTCAATCTCAGTTTTTCGGTCTTGTGTGCATCTCTTACAGTGTTAAGAATCTTAAGATCTCAGTACACATAACCAAGTCCATCAAATGATTTGTTTTTTGAAGACTAGATCTTTTAATTTTCAAGAACACAAAATAAAAACAAAATCAACAAAGATCTCAGTTATTGGGTCTTTCATAGCTCTTACAAGATTCAAAGAACTTCAAGAACAAGAAACCCATCTTATCTTAGATCTTTTTGAAGCCTACAACTTCTTTGTATATTCGAAATTATAAAGAAATGAACAAAACAAAAGTGTTTCATTCAATCTTTCTTCCGGTTTAACAAAATCAAAAACGAAAACTCAAAGATAACCTACCTGTGATTTGTTGAAAAGAAATCTTGACGCATTTCGTGTTAATCTTTGAGTTGGTATGACTGATTTTGTGTTTGAGTGAATATACAAAAGGGCTCAGCAGGTTTAGCGGGTTTTGATTAGATTTTTAATTATAAATAAGATAGCTCATGAGTACATCTGAAAGCTAGTGTGAGTACTTTGTTTTATTTTTCAAAAAAATCATATATGTTATTGAACATATTAGAAGTAATTTTTCATCTAAGAATTTATCCCTTAGATTGAATTAAAGTTTCTTGTAAGTATTTTAGAAAATAAATATACAACCTTGGAATATATGCTTGATAGATTAAACATATGTGGTGAATTAAGTTTGAATACAATATGAAATATCATTGAGTGAAACTCGAATGATCTATCTCACTTAGTGAGATTGAACACATAAATGGAAGCCTTAAGTCCCACTAAAGAATTCATTATGTGCATCATATTCTATATGGGATTAGTTGTATCATTTTCATGAGTGCAAGTTGATTTGACAACATTGAAATCTAATTGAAAGATATTAGATAACTATTGAAAGAAACATTCTGATAAATGTTGTTTGGATTAGGAATTCATTCCTAAACTTAGTAATGATTAGACTATGAATATACATTGTGATAATTATAGTGAAATCATTAATTAAACAAACCGTAGGCTTGAGTGACTCCCAAACATTATCAAAGAAGTGTTCAGAGTTTACAGAATTTTAGCATAGTGTTGTTTGTATACATTAGTGCTTGTCTTTATTGAGATGATACTTAATCCTAGTATTGGCAAGTTTTCATCATGAATGATAAGATTGCTACCCACACATTCTTGGTTTAAAAACATAGTTGCATAATACTATATTAAAAAACAAGAATGCTTTACAGTTTGGAAAACTATTAAGACGACTATATCCAATAGGATGTTTTGCATATGTGATGAGGTGTCATTTTATACACTTTTTCAGGATCATTTAACCCCCTAAATCATGCAAATATCTCTAAAATATGTGCTATATCATTTCTTTTTGTGTTTTTAGCACTTAGATGGCATTTGGAGAAAACAATCATGACTTGGGCTCATTTAGGGAAGAAACCGACGAAATTACAGCTCTACACCAAAGTCAATAAAGAAAAGCCATATAGTGGCTAGAGACGGCGTCAGAAATTCTAGTGACGCCCGTCAGGATTTGCAAGCGACGGCGTCAGGGTATTTGAGACGACGTCAGAATGTAACTGGCTTAAAGAAGCCCTAGAATATTTGGTGAAGCGATGACATCAGGATTATTGCGACGCTGTTGCGATTGTTTTTCTATATATACAAACCCATAATTAGGGTTTTAAGTGTGGAACTTGTAGGTCATAATTAGAGTACGATTTGTAGCAGCTTTTAGGTCGCTTTTTTAGGGTTCTCAACCCCCTTAGTAACTACCTATTACTCCAAGTTTTAATCAAGTGAAGTTCTTTATCCCTTAATCTTTTAATATGTCTTATTGTTTGATTAATTATTGTTCTTCGCTTCTCTTTAACATGTTAGGCTAGATCTTATAGTGTTTGCTTATGATTGCATGAAACTTAGTTTGTAGATCCTTTTAATATTTCTTCTTGTTAATGGATGTGCGCGTTAGGCTCTAGAAATCTAACTTCTTAATTGCTTGTGAAGACGTCTAGTGAAATGTGATTGTGTAAAAAGGATACCATCGGTAACAATCTTCATACTACCTTACCTATCTATGGTTGATCACCTTTTAAGTGTTTTAATGCATGTAATGTACTTTTATGGGCCTTGTAATAGTCTTCATACTACCTTACTTGTGTGTTGCCTTAACGGAATATTACGTAGACGGCGGGTTCGTGTAATTCGTTCATGAATTAGGAAATACTTACACTTTGTATCACAAGGGTGACGGGCAATAGAATTAGGAGAAGCAAACTAAGGAACATGCATGATTAAGTAAACACATTTATTTACCTATACAAGTTTTTACAGTAGTTTAGATTTTAATTCAGTTATTAGTTTAATTAGCTTAAAGCCAAAACCCCTTCAAAACCGAGATTTTACCTGCTTTCTATATAATGTAAAAATACAAAAATAATCTTCTTTCAACCCCTTAGACCTTAGTTACGTTTAGTTCGAGCGTTTCCAACCTATTCCCCTAGAGAATGATAACAACCCCCGAGTATTGCCTATACAACACTACAATGGTTAGGTACACTGCCTAGGGAGTTGTAAAACTTTTTTGTGAGTTCACAACGACCCCACATCAAATTTTTGGCACCGCTGCGTGGGGAATAGTTAGGTTTTGAATTTTATTTAGCTTAGGTCTACTCGCTTGATTCCTATCAATTGAGATATTTATTTTCTTGTCAATTAACTTTCTTTTAGTCTATATTTTCTTTGTTCCCTTTGTTTTGTAAAACTCTTTTCGTTGACCTCCATGGAAAACGAAAATCCTATCCGTACCTTAGGAGATTATTCCAGACCAAGCCACGAAGGCTATCGAAACACCATTGAACTCCCCGATGGGAACAATGTGGTACCTCTGTGATCCGACACCATCCGGTTGGTGCAAAGCGGATGCTCATACCACGGACTTTGGTCCGAGAATCCAAACCAACATCTCAAGGATTTTCTAAAACTTATAGACTCAATTGACCTTGATGTTGCAAATAGGGGAAGGATGCGCCTGCATTTATTTCAATTTTCCCTTCGTGATCAAGCTAGCAATTGGCTTAAACGTCTTCCTGTATGATCCATCTCCACTTGAAAGGATCTTACTACCCGTTTCCTTGCTTAATTCTTTCCACCTTCTAAGCTCCGAAATGACATCTTGATGCTCTAACAACATCAATGTGAATCTCTCTCTGAAGCATGGACTCGTTTCAAGGACTTACTCTAAAAAGTCCCTTGTCATGGTATCGATCTTTGGCTCTAAGTCCAAATCTTTTATGACCATGTCAATCCCGCCACAAGGCGAACCATCGATCAATCAGCCGGTGGTAAGCTACATGACAAAACGCCAAAGAATCCTGGGCACTATTAGAGGACCTCGCCTTCTATAACAACGAAAGTTGGAATGACCTAAGGGACTTCGCTAAACCGGTCAAGGCAATATCTTTGCCTCAAGATGTCCCGAGTACATCCGATTGCCGTCTCATTGAGCCTAAAAAACAAGTCTAATGCTTGATGGAAGCTCATCTTGCTCCTAAATCAGCCGTTCAAGTGAACAAAATCAATTCTTTATGCGAGATTTGTTGTGGTCCCTACGACACTTAATATTGCATGGAAAATCCCGAGCAAGCTTTTGTCGATGAAGCGAGAGGGAAGTGGTTCACTTTCAAACCCGAGAAAAATAATCTTGGTGACACCTATAATCCGTCATGGAAAAGTCACCCAAATCTTAGGTGGAGGCAACCGCAAAATTCTCAAAATAATTTTTCAAACCCACCTAATCGTTTTCAATCCAACGGTTCGTTCCCGAACCGCTACTTCAACAACAATCCCTAAAGTTTTAATAATCAATCAAATCTCGAAGGATTGGTGTCTAATTTTGTGGCATCTCATGACGCTAGGTTATCTTAGTTTGAAGCTGATTTCAAACAACAACAAAGTGAGATGACCAATAAAATTGATACATTTTTTAAGGCCATCAATGATCGAATGATGGGAGCTCTACCAAGCGACACGGTCAAGAACCCAAAATTGAATGTTAACCATACCTCTTTAGTTTTGTCTACTCGTTCTTACCCAATGGAAGACCCCCAATGCTCATCTTATATCCACAATTTGATTAATGCTATTAAAATGTGTTCCAAACAAACAAATGATCTTCAAAAAGACCAACTAAAAGTTAAGACACTAGCGGTTAATGAAATTGGAACACCAAAATCAAAAGAACCCGAATAAACTTTAGAAGATGAAGTAAAGGATTTGCATCTTAGCTTACCGGTTCTTGAAGTTAGAGCTCATGCTCTAATGTACAATGTTATTCTTGATAAATATGTGGAGAATTTAGAGTTAGACAAAAATGGGTCCGCATTCATTCAAGGCGAAATGCCTAAGAAAATTAAGGATCCTGGGTTATTCACCTTGCCTTGTAGACTAGGGGACTCCAATCCTTTTGATATCTTAGCCAATTTAGGGTCTTGTGTGAATTTAATCCCGTTGCATCTCTTCAAAAAGCTTAAAATTAGATTACTAGAAGAGATCGATCATGTTTTTGGGTTAACAGATGGAACTAAGTCTTATCCCGTAGGAATTGTCAAAAATATAGAAGTTGACATAGGAAAGCTAAAACTCTTAGAAGACTTCTATGTTATAGACATGGAGAAAGACCCCGTGACCCCTTTACTCGTAAAAAGAGGATTCTTAGCAACCACTAGTGCCGTGATAGATTGTAGAAAAGCCAAAATAGCGGTAGGAGAAAGAATTACTAGGTCAATATTTAGAGTAAAAGAAATCAACCTAGGTGACGAAGAAATACCTTATTGGACCACCTTAGGAAAATGAGAGTCTTATACACCACGACCTAGTACGGATGGTATTGGTGCCCGACCTCCTTTTTATGTTAAGAAGGACTTTATAGATCACTATTTTCCCTAGGAATGAGGAATGGCGAGAGATGTCGAACTCAACCCATTTAAGGATGTCCTAGTGTTTAGAAAGATGGTAGAATTCTTAGGAGCTATACCTATCAATCTTAAAGGAAATATGTGGGAGGCAGAAGAGTTGTTAAAGAAGAAAATAGATTAGAATAGGCCACCAAAAGAAGGAGATGGTACGTGGCACTTAGGATTGAATTGATTGACCCCGATAGAGAAAAATTCAAAAAGACATTTCAATCAATTCCCACCACTAAGAAATTATCCAAGAAAGATTATCCAAGCGAGATCATCGACTTGGATCACCTTCATGATTTCTAGTAGAGTGACTCTGAGTCTAGCTACAAGACTTGTTAAATAAACAAAAGCGCTTTTTGGGAGGCAACTCAATCCTTTATTTTCATGCATATTAGGAGTGTCATGTGTGTTTCAATTCTTTATCATTTGTTTTTATATGTTTGAATTATGTGATCATGCTTTATTTTGTCTTTAACTTCGTCTTAGTTGCAATCAAAGGTATTTTACATTAATGTTAAAAGAAAATATTCGGTTTCTAAGAACCATTTCAAGCATATTAAATAAATTGTTTAGATTAATCCGCATCTTGTGTCATGTTGGAGTCATATGATTGTGTTAATTGTTTTTGTGGCTTATGCAGTAATCTTTACATAAAATAACTAATAGGACTTGCGTGTAGAAATTTTTACAAGAAAGCAAAATTTTCTTTACAGACGCTGGAGACGGCGTCAGGATTTTTCCTAACGGCGTCGCGTCTCCAGCTACAGTAAAGTTCACATTTTTTTAGTTCTTGAAATTTAATTTTGTATAATTTTAAGAATTTGTAATTTTCTTAAAACTTGCAGAAAACCACGATTACATTAACACATTCATCCTATCTTTATTGCTTTCGTAGTGTCAAAACCCTAAACTATCACGTTGTGTATTATCATTCCGCCTTTTTTTACGCTAGGTATAGTTGTTTCTTGTCTTTGATTTGTAGGTTATATTTGATGAGGAGAGGCCCAGGAGTTCTTAGCAGTTCCATTATTGAGCAAAACCAGGGGAGTACTAGTTTTTTTTACCTTCCCTTTATTCGTTTTATGTGTACATTTAAGAACATTGGGGACAATGTTCAAAATAAGTGTGGGGGAATAAAGCCTTAGAAACTATTTCTTCATTTGTCTTTGCTTTATCCTCAAAATGATGAGTAATATACTGAAACATAGCATAGAATGTAATTTTGACCCAAATTTAAAATTCTTTATGGCACATACCGATGAAAACTAAGTATTAATAGCGTCTCATGGATAGGAGTTATATGACTAGCACAAAAACTCTACCACTAAAAAATTACACCAAAAAAATATGAGGTTCCCCACTAGATCTTTAGGAATTCAATTACCCCTCTTTGGTGCTTAAGATAGTTTTACCTTTAGCTTGCTTGAGTTAAGGAATGAGCATTTATGTATGTCGCGTTCATGGATTTAATCGTGCATATGTGGTTTTATCTCTTTTTATGGAGCATTGGTATCGGTTAAAATTATATGAGTGTACTGATAGTATATTAAATTCTAGAACTTGTTTTTGAGATTCATCCCGAGACCGCTAGTGAGATCGTATTCGTGTGATTAGGATTTGCTAAATGATAAGAGGAATTAAGATAAACCCTGTTTTAAACCTGTATTTGTTATTATGGTCACCTCGATCATATAACTATCCCCACACCCTTGCTATGCTCTCATTTTTAGTACAAGATACCCCTAGTACACCCTCCCGAGCCTATCCTTTTTGCAGTTCTCGTAATTTTTTGATGAATTCTGGATTATTAATGAAGAGCATTGTTACACCCACACCAATTATTACACCCAAATCGCCTTAGCCTTCCTTATATGTACTCGTTTTGAGTAAATTATTGTTATCACCTTTGTAAACCCTAGTTAATTATTTTGAGTACATGGTTGCTAAGTCGAGTCTTTTATTAGTGTATACAGTTTTGGGACGATTAGGACTCATGGTAGTTTTTATTTTATAGAGAATGGGGAAGAAGTCAAACTATTGCCTCCATACGTGCTTAATACACTCCATGTTTGTTGATCCTTTTAATTCGGGTCATTAGTGTCGAATCTAAGAAATCACTTCACTTCATAATTAAGAACAAGAAAATAAGCTAGGAGATGAGAAGAAATGTAGAGAGAGAAACAAGAGAGAATGGGAAGTTTACTTGTAAAATGAAATGTTATAAATGACCAACCCTACTCTCCATCTATGGAGAGTGGTATTTATACCTAGACTAAAAGGCTTACTTGCCTTTAGTATTTCTACGGGCCGGGCTCGGGATTACTTGGTCTTTCGCCCAATACACGTGACCGGTTAGCTTACATTTAAGAGCCCGTTTACCCGTCTAGCCTATTACAACGTATATTAATTAATAATCGAGACCTAATATAAGTTAATGAACGAACTTCCATTGTTCGACTCAATATTTTGAGGCTAACAATCTCCCCCGAAGTGAGTTCATTGTGACACTCCTTCGTGAGATCAATGAGATTGCTTTTGTCGTTGAGCTCTTGTCTTTGTCTCTGTCAACGTTGTAGGCTTGTTCCTTCATGCTTTGTGATCTTTGATCTTTAGCCTTTGTCATTGTCTTTTGACTTTGTCTTTTTGTTAGAGATCTTTAAATCTTTATCCTTACGTCTTGATCATCTTTGCCACCTTGCAATCGTGTGTCTTGACCAACATGCTCATACTTTGCATCATCTTGAAAGCTTGCTAACAATCTACCTTGATAGACTTGATATCTTTGAAGGAAGATCTTGTATATCAGAGTTTGTGCGAAAGTCTTTGTCTTTAATTCTTGAGCTTTCATGATTCTTGAATCTCGATGATGATAGTAGTCTTTGTAGTTTTGAGCATGAGAATGTGGTATTGAATCCAACTTCAGCTGAATAGAGGCATCCACCATCTCCATCTTTATGTATCTTGATATAAAACAGTTAGCATTAAAGCGTGTTGACGATATGGTTCTGTCATTCATCGGATTTGGTTAGAGTAAATCCTTCGGTTCTGTAGACACTTTTCTACAGTATAAATCTGTACCTTGTGATCAGGTAGTTCAAAGAATCCTTGGCTGGGTTTCCAGCTCAAAGCATAGGATCTTCTAACACAGATGTATTAGATTTACCATGCTTGCTAGTTCTCATTACCGGAACGTCTCAAAGCAGACAACACGGTAAGAGTGAATCAGATAGTTACTATCTTTCTGATTAAGCCGTCAATTCATTTCCTAAAACAAGTTTGATTCACATTGAATCGCACCATCGTTTCTTTCCAGTTGACACAAGTTTGATTCATATAGAATCTCGCAAGTCACCTACCAAGAGCTTGTTTGATGCTGGCTCAAGCAGGATTTCCATCTTCATTGTGAGTACATAAGTATCACTCGGATGTTCTGGCACAATCACAAGGATAATGCGTAGGACTCTTGTTAACAGCTTGTGAACTAATTGGTGTTCAACAAGTGTTAGTAATGGAATGTGTCCTAATGAGATTTATTTATGGATCTCTTGGCTCTAGACTCGATTAGTGCGTTTTGGTTTTAGTAATCGGAGGCTGGAGCAGACTGCCACCTATTCAATATCAACTAACTCGGAGTGAGAAAGTCAATAGAAGTCGTGTGTATCTCCGTGACAAATGAGACAAGTTTTTGTTGAGAGAAACCCGAATGGCTGGGAAGGGTTGTGCATTGCATCACTGGGTCCATGATGTCGTCTTCAATATCAGCAATCAACATTGTGATTCTGACAGCATATGTATTGACCCGGTTTTTGCCTAAGTTGTGTGGAGGGCTACTTTCTTTAGACCCTTTATCCATACATTTCTTTTTAATTCTTCAACCCCTTCAATGCTTACCAAGACGTCATTACTAACACCTTGTTGTGATTGTTCCAGTGTTAGCTCAATCTTTGTCGGCATTCTTCCCTTATACACATTCATCTCCAATCATACCTAAGGACTGCTATTTCTAACTATGGAGTGTCCTTGGGTAGATCCCTCCGGTTCTGGTTGGATCATAGGACAAATACCTAACCTTACCACCTTATGACTTCAGAATCGTCGTGAAATAAGATGTTGTAGGGTATGAGATCGTAACCATAAAACCTTTTTCGAAGAGTATCAAGCACTTTGAGTCGATAAGATCACTTATTATTTTCAAGATCACATTTTAAATACATTTCTCCCCTTATTTTAAATACTAATTCACTTAGTTTTTGAAATACTTTGTGATTAAAATTTGTCTTGAAATACCATGGGGAAAACTTTTACTTAGCATGAATTACATGGAACATAAACTTGCTCCCCCTCGATTTTACATATGTTTGACACCAAAAACAATGATACCAAGTTGTAAAATGAATATAAAATTGAGGGTTAGCATTGTTGAGCACACAATTTTGAAAGATTATGAATTGTCATTGAAGAATTCTTGAAAAATTGTGCTCAACCACCTAATCATCTTATAACAATCAATCTATTTAATAGTCATTATTATTCCTTAGATGTTATTAAGACCTTTTATAATGTGTTGAATACATAAGAATTGTCATGTTATGATGTATCCAACAATCATTAAAACATTGTTTTTCAGAAAAACTCCCCCTCAAACTTTGACTCATTTAAAAAATGACACCAAATGTAGAATAATTGTCTTGTAAAACAATATGAGGGATGGAGTGTTGAACACACAATTTTGAAAGATTTTGAATTGTCATTGAGAAATTCTTGAAAAATTGTGTTCAACTTTTTGAAAAACCAAATGTTAGAAGACTTCTCTTCTAACGCTAAGGATAAGCGCACTTATGCGTACACTCTCCTTTGTCGTTCGGGTCCGAGTTGCAATCTGAGAGTGATTACAAGTCATCAAGAAAAATTAGAAATGACATGTTTTGAAAACATTTGAAACTCCTGTTCGAACTTCATTTACACGCCCGTGTCGATGTTAATCAACATTTCTAGGTACGTAAATGTTATCGATTCCAAGAGACATGTCGAGAAGAATATTTTTTGAAACATTTTCTGATTTTTTGATTTTGTATTTTCTTTTTGAAATTTTATATTTTTGTATTTGGTTTTATAAAAAATATTTACATGTTGACCTCAGCATTGTTATGTGATGGTGAAATAGTAATTCCAACTCTTGTCGTGATGTAGTTGTCTTGTCTGCTAGAGGAACAACTTTTGGAACCAGCTTTGAACTGGACGGTTCATTGCTGTGGTCGTGAATTCCGAGTTCTGAACTGTTATGATCAGAAGTCATTGCTTGTTTATCATATCAGAATTCCTTGAAGCCCTGGTTTATGAGATATCAGTCTTTTTAGCAACCAAACTCTGAGTCCTTCCTTTTTAGGATTGAAAGATGTACCTGCACTTAAGTTAAGAGTACATGCACTGACATCAAGAGTTTGTTCGCATTCATATTGGTTAGTGATATCTTCATTTGAACCATTTGTGGGTTTACTATCAACCTTGGTTGTGCTAGATGTGAATATCTTTCTAGTAGGAACCTACCTAAGACCAATTGTCTTGAAAATTTTACCCGTCGGTTTCCACCTAAGACAAGATCTAGGAGTCATTGTTTTCTCATGCACAATGGAAGTCTTTTTGATTGAAAATTTATGTCCTTTTTGGATCTGTCTTTCTGGTTTCTTTGCAAAACTTGTTTGCTCTAGGGGTTTGTTTTTGTTCGTTGTCTTATTGGATGGAACCTTAGCGAGCGAGTTGACTTCATTTAGGAATTTTGTTACACAAGAATCATGATTTGCTTTAAAGACACATTTTTGACATGTCGAGTAAACAAAATGTTTGGAGTCAGAAAACTTTCAAGAATTCCTAGAGTGTTCTGCTATGAGCATAGTCTTTGTCGTTACGTAACTAGTCTTAGATGCAGGCCAATTCCTAGACTTTTGGTTATTGATCCTAGGTTTTGGTTTGCTACCATTAGTTGTGCTTTGTGATCTAGCAGAAGACATCACACTAGGCCTTGAATTCCTATTGCTTTCTTGTGTCTTTTTCTTTAGCTTCCATTAGGTAGAGATTATGATCCATGTATTGAGCTATACCTAGATGAGCTAGGTGCAATCATGTGATGAGGTTTTGCAACAGCAGATTCTGCTCTTCTTAGGCAAAAAAAAATTTATTTTAATGTGTAGTGACTGGTTTTGACAAATCGTTATTGACATCAACTTGGGAGGCAAACCGTTGCTTAAAGACTAGGTCGTTCAGACTTAAACGCAGTCGGTTGTCTAACAACTGATTGGTTTCTACGTGGTTGTAAAGCCGGTTTCCCTAAGATTGACGATTTTGCAAACTTAGTATTCACACTATTTCCTGTTAATTTCCTTAACTCATTTTTTAATGCTGCAATTGCAAACCCTTTTTCCTGAAGTTGAGCTTTGAATTTATCATTATTTGCAATCAAAGAAGTTGTGTGTTCTATGTTCTTAGCTCTTATTGTCTTGATAGAATCAAACATTTCTTTGTAATGCCTTTTCAAAGTCTCATTTTAAGTAACTTAGCCACTTTATGTTCCAATTCGATGTTTATTGTTTCAATTACATCTATGTCATGTTTAACCTTGGCTTCATTACTTGTTACTTTCAAAAATTGACCATGTTGCCCTTCTTTTAAAGCTTGATTTTGATATTTAAGTTCAAGATTAACACAATGTGCTTCCATTCTTAAAAAATCTTTTTGAAATTGGGCAACGGTCTTTTTGAGACGAATATTTTCAGATTCAAGAGATTGATTTGAGAGTTCAGTTGTCTGGTTATCAGTTAATTTAGCAGGCAAAGGACATGTGTCATGACATTGTTCAGCATTCTGGTCAACCTTTCCTTCATTATTGAATTCAGGTTGCTCAGTATGCTGTTGTCCAGTAGCAAAGATATTGATTTCAGCAGTTGTTTGTACCTCAGCCATTGGCTCTTCATCATATATGGGTCTGATATCTGCATCATCAACATGTGCATCATTCCCTGATCTGCTGCTTGTATCTTGCTCTTTTAATGTTTTCCCACTGCTTTCTGTATCAACCAAGCTAGCATCCAATGCTTTACTCGAATCAACCTTATCCTCTGTTGTCTGCATTTGTCTTTCATTCACCCAGCTATTATACTCTTGTTTATGCTTTGCTCTTTCATCAATCGACTTCTTAACAGATTCCATGTGTTGGATCAGTGTGTCACGGAATTCTGGAATCGCAAGTTGAGTGTATTGGAGAAAGTAGTTGCGTGTCATTACAACAAATTCATCATCCAAATACATCCGTGACTTGATGAACATCTGAAACTGTGTCTCGAGTACTTTAAAAGTGTTAGACACGATATCCCTTTGACTGAGTTGGAGTATCCGCACCAAAAATGCAAGGATCCATCTTTTTACTTTCATCTTATCCAAGTTTTCACCATCTCTGGTTAGGTAACATGTACAACCAAAGATGTGAAGGTGTTTAATTGAGGGTTTTCTGTCATTAATGATGTGATATACGTTTTCTCCATGAGTTGTATGTAATGATTGATGTGTATGGAGAGAGTATAGCATGCGTGAAATTGCTTCAAGCCCAAAAGAGATAAAGGAAGTTTAGAAGTCCAAAAGCATCGTTCGAGCAGCCTCAACAAAAGTGCGGTTTTGTCTTTCGACAATGCTGTTCTTTCAGGTGTTCGAGGTGTAGAAGTTTGATGCTCGATTCCTTCTTCTTTAAAGAATGCATTAAGTGTCTTGTTTAAGAACTCAGTACCTCTGTCAGTGCGAACAGAAATTACTGGGGCTTGAAGATTTCTTTGGATCATCGTGAGAAAGTCTTTTAAAACTTTTGGTATTTCATCCTTGGAACATAAAAAGAGTGTCCAAATATATCTGGAGTAGTCATCAACAATTACCATAATATATCTCTTCCCATTTATGCTAGCAACCCGTATTGGACCACATAAGTCCATGTGAAGCAAATTCAATCGACCTTTTGAACTTGGAACAGTCTTTGACTTGAATGAACTTTGTTTTGCTTTACTCACTTTACAAGAGGAACATAGTTGATCCTTGACATACCTCAGTTTTGGTAAACCAATCACAACATCTTTCTTTGAAAGCAAGTTGATGTAGTCGAAGTTGAGATGAGAAAGTCTTCGATGCCAAACCATGGCTTGAGTGGTGATGCTTTAGCCCAGGAGACATATAAGAGTTGATGAAGTGTTTCTTGAAGAGAAATTGTAAGAGAACAGTTCCACGATTACCGGTTAGTAAGTCGTTTGCCTCAAGATCTCTAACAAAACACGTAGATTTTTGAAATGCAACCTCCAAATCCGCATCACAGAATTGACCAATCGAGAAAAGATTGTGATTGAGACCTTTGACATAGTAAACCCTGTTGATCATAATATTTCCTTGAACCAAATCTCCATAACCAGAACTGAGGCAAATTTGATCATTGCCAAAACGAACGGTACCCAAATATTTTTCAACAAAATTGCACAGCAGTGATAGATTGCTCGTCATGTGCTTTGTGCATCCCGAGTCAATAATGAATAGGATGAGTTGTTCAATCTGCAAGAGAATTAGAGGACAATGGAATACATGACAAATTGGATCCTAAAGTGTTTGTGAGTTTTAAGACATTAGTTATCCTAGATACATTATCTATGGCAAAACTAACTGTCTTAGTCACACCTTCATTCCTAACTTTAGGTACCCACTTCCTTTTTGTCTTAGGAACCCATGTATATGCTGATGGGCATTGTTGTGCTATCCACCATTTCTATGCCTTACTAGTTCGCTTATATAGCATCCTATAGTAACTCTTAGAATTTGTGGTAGTGGATTCTGATGCAACTGTTTTCTTATGGGGTGTTGCAACAGATTTGTTCGCTTGACTTTTGGGCTTTCTAGTAACTAAACGGCAACTACATTAGGCTTACTTATTCTAGCATCACGGTCATTCTAAAAACATAGAAACACAGCTATCATTAGATTCCCGAAATGAACACACATTTTCTACAAGTAGCAGAGGGGGGGGGGGGGGGGGGGGGGGGGGGGGGGGGGGGGGGGGGGGGGGGGTGGGGGGATATAAAAAGGAAAAAAGGGAAAAGGGGGGGGGTAGAAAAACAAGCCAGCATTAACATTCGAAGTTCTAGAATTTAAACTGTCATTACACGCAGTTACAGACTTTGTTTGATTATAAATACTAGAAATCCTAGGGTGGTCTTCTACTTTAGTCTTCTTAAACTTACTCACTAGTGTTTTGGCAGGACCTTATCTTTCATTTGATTGCTCCTAGGCTGTGGTCTGCTAACATTAGTTCTGTGAGCTACTCCTGTAGATGTAGACACGCGAGGATTAGTATTCCTAGAATTCTGAGTCAACTGTGGTGCTCTAGTTTGTGTTGTACTACTTGCAATTCAATACATGCCTGGTTTAATCACATTTGTGTTTCTTACAGCTTGCGTTGCTGTTTGAGGCAATTATGTGTAGTGACTGGTTTTGATAAACCCTCTAACTCATTAGTTTTTGAAACTGACTTTTTCTTTATAAAATTAGTTCTCTCAAGAGAGTTTGAAAAAGGAGCCGGTTTTCCTAAAACTGATGGTTTTGGAATCCTTTGAGCATTTGGTTGTCGAACAACAGATGGTTTATCAAACTTAGTGTCCACAGATTTTCCTTTCCATTTTTCAATGAGTTTCTTTAACTCAACATATTGTAATGATCTTAGTCTTGAAGTGAGCTTCAAATCTTGTATTTTCAAAATATTGTTCACGGATCCTTTCGAAATACATTTGACGCTTTTTCTTTGCAAACTGTGTCATTTTTTAGTTGTTCTTGACATTGTTGTAAAGCAATTTCAAGAGAAATTGAGTGTTTTTCTAATTTAGCAAAACTTCGTAAAAGCTCAGTGTAAATCTCTTTACTTACAAATTCAGTTTGTTCAGAAAGTTTTTGTGCAAGACAGTCATATTCCCTGACTTTATGAAGATATAAGCATTATAATTCAGTGATCTCATCTAAATCAGATGAAGATTGCAAATATGAACACATAATATCATTCGACACACATTTTTGCAAAAGCATATCATACATGTTAGAAAATTCTGCCTTATCAGATCCAAGTTCATCAACTTCATCTTCAAGAGATTCAACGTACTTTAAATCTGCATGCATTTCTTGCTTAAGTTCATGAACAAATGCAAAACTATCATTCTGAGTCTTAAGGGCAAGGGGCATCAAACATGTCTTAACTAGGATTTCCATATCTTGAGCAGTTGGGTTACGAAGATGAAGACGGTCGTTTGAATGTTTTACCCATGCTTGATCGACAATTTCTTTCAGATGATTAATGTTATTCGTCATGACATTGTATGCTTGTCTACTTTTGCTTATTGATTTTGACACTGGTAAGAAATCGATGTTTTTGAAAATATTTGGTTTTGTTTTCACAAATGATTTTCTCTACATTTTCTTTCTTATTTCATTTGCCTGTGCGAACTGAATTTCACTGATGCTGTGCTCGGTGGTTTAAAATTTCCATAAAGACTATTTAACTTTGTGTAGTCAAAAGGTTTCACTAAATCTTTATTTAATTTTTACCGACTCTCTTCTTCAAGAGTCAGAATCTCTTCCCTATCGAGGATGAGTCTGTTTGCAGGATCAGATTGGTCATGTGGGATCGCATACAAAAAGGTTTCTCATATTGAGCCTTTTATCTGAGGTACAATAAGATAGGCAAAATGTAGGATCTTCCATTGAATGTAGGGCCATTTGGGTAGCTAACATATGAATGGTTTAGATAGATTGACTTATTTTGGTAAACAATTTCATTCAAAAACTTTTAAATTGTTTTCCAAGATGGAAATCATTTTTGTCAATATCTTTTTTCTTCCTTTAAGCTTCAAATCCGTTATGACCTTTGTTTTCTCCTTGACAAGACCTTCGAATTTGGTTAATAAAAAAGACTCTGTTTGAAGTAACTCATCATGTTTTTCTTGTGACAACAGAAATTCGTAGGCTTTAACTTTTAAACCTTCTTTTAAGTTAATTTCTTTTTGAGCCAATAGTCCTAGAGTTTCATTCAACTTACGTTTCAGGTTGTTCATAGTCAACTTACTATCATTAAAGGCCATTGTACCTCTCAACACCGCAGTTTGTCTTATTTTGAAGTGCGAACTAAGCAACTATCCCGAATACGTATTAGATACCCCTAAAGTACTACTATTTTCCGCAGAATAGACTTTTGCACTCAGTTAAATCTTGAGTGCAATGTTGCTTTTACTTTCTTTAATTGCTTTTGAATCGATTTTGTTTTCATCGACATCAAGTTTTTAAATTGCAATTAATTGGCGAAGTGCAACCGCTCATCATCACATTCTACATCAGTTTTTGTTCATATCCTGAATATCATTATCACACATATCCGGTGAGTCATGAATGACATTACTATCACCCGTTTCCACTGCACATGTGTTACTAATGGATGTCAGATTGCTCAAAATGTGTAGTGTATTGGCTAACACATTATCCTCATTACGTAATGTACATGTTTCCAATGGCTCAGCGTCAGTGCCTGAGTCTGCATTAGGAACCTCCTGGATCTTTGCCCATGTAACGTAAAGTCTTCCAACTCTTTGATCAACAATTTTTTCTTCATCCGTGTCTGCTACCAGTCAGATTGCATCTGCTGAAATTGAACACTTTCCACATGTTACACAGCAACATCTTTTCCTAGATACGTGGAGTCTTTAACCTGTTTTGGCTTTCTGCATTCCTTAGCATAATGACCAAATTCCTTGCAGTTAAAACACTGTATCCCAGACTGTTGCACTACTTGACCACCTACTGTTTCTCTAGCCCCAGCAACATTTACTGCCCTCTGATTCCCAAACTGGCCAGACTGATTGTCATTCTTGTACCTTGGAGTGGTATCTACATTCTTGTTTCTGGTGTTTGAGGAAGTTCTGAGGTTGTTGTTGGTAGGTTTGTATATTTTCTTGAAGTACTTTGCAATGAGAGCCAAATTTTTCTGCATGTATTTATCCCTCTGAGCTTGTTCAGGATCACTGTCTTCTTTAGAAGCTGACTCAGATGGTGGTGTGATTGGTTTGGCTATCTCTTGCCTTGTGTCTGTAGTTGCATAATCTGGTTGGAAGTGAAGCTTTTGATGTTGGTGCATATGATTTGTGAGACTTTGATGATTGGTAATATGTGTCTTGAAGTGTTTGAGCAGTAGCAACAAGTGCTAATGGGTTAGCATTCTTGGCCATTCTTTCAGCACGGAGTTCATTAACTTCCTTTTGGCATTGTTTCAGAATGTCAAAGATTTTGCAATATGAAACTTCATCCAACTTGTGTTGTTGCTTGATAATTGTTACAAATCTTGACCATTCTGGTTGAAGTTGTTGAAGAAATTGAACATTGACTTGCATCGTAGCAACCGTCAAATTGTTTCTGATCATTTCATTCATCATCTTGTAGAATCTTGTGTAGTAAGACTCAATTGTTTCTCCATCGTGAGAGGTGAATTGACCAAACTCCCAAAATAAGTTTGTCTTGACATCTTGAATATTGAGTGATTCACCTTGTTGTAGCCTTTCGATGGCTTCCCACATTTCTTGAGCTGTCTGACATGCATCAACAGTTGAGTATATTTCATCTCCAATTCCAGTCAATATCAAATGAATCGCTTCTTTTTTTGATTCAAAATGAGCTCTGTTTTCAGGAGTCATATTCATAATTGTCTCGACTGTTGTTTGTTCAGGAACTACTGTAAAAAAAGTAAGAAAAAGAATCTCTCTATATTCATGAACTGCTGGTGTTGTGCCAATCGTTGAGAGTTTAAGGACCTTTGAGAATGCACTTCCGTAAGGCATCACCATTTGGTCTTGTATCAATGTATCGTAAGAACCGTGATCGCCATTGTGCATATCGTCCTGTTGCAAGCATTGGTGGACGATCCCTTGAACCAGCTACCATTATGTTGTTATCATTGTGACTGTCCGGTTTGTGGAAGTCACAATTGAGTTGTCATATGAATGATTGAAGATTTATAAGTGAACAATGATTGTAGGATCTTAAGTAGATTTGTTGTGATTGAAGTTGTGGTAAAAAGAATGCAATAAACGTTCACGGGATTTTACAAGTCTATGATTAAACCGAGAAAAGAGTTGTGTCTTTCGCGGGATTTTACAAAATCAATAGAAAACCGTGAATGTTAATTGACATATTTCGCTTGAAACAGAAATTGCATATTTCGCTTGAAGAGTTTGCATATTTCGCTTAATTAGAAAACTGTACATTTCGCTTGATCAAAGTTGCATATTTTGCTTGGACTGAAAATGACACATTTCGCTTCAAAGCATTACACATTTCGCTTGAACTGACCACTGCATGTTTCGCTTGATATTATACATGTTTCGCTTGAAATTCAACTTTGCATGTTTCGCTTCGAGAAAAAAAAATTGGCAGAGTTTCTTTTTGGTTAATTGTAATATTTTGCTTGAACTTTCACCTGCATATTTCGCTTAACAAACTAAACATATTCCGCTTCAAATATCAATATTTCGCTTGAAAATTTCCTGCATATTCCGCTTAGGCTTGTCTTACATATTTCGATCGGTGTCACTTTCGGGTTAGGACCACTTATCTAACAAACAAAGTGTCCTTGTCTTGTGAAGAAAAATTTGTAGATCTTGGTCTCCCTTGTATGACCAGTTGGGACCACAAAAAGGATAAGAAAAGTCACAAATAAGCTTCGAAAATAAGCAACCAGTTAAGCTTGAAAATAAGCCGAAATAATCTTGAAATAAGCTCAAAAATCTTGAAGAATAAGAACGAAGCAACTAGTTTAGTGACAATAGAAGATGTAGACCAAGTGTATGAATGAGTAAACAAGCAAACCAAACCAATAAGCCCAAGAAATTTTGAGCCGTGAGCTTATTGTCAAGAATAAGCCACGAAATTTTGAGCTTATAACCACAAATGAAACTCAAGAAGGTGTAGGACAAGTGAAGCAAGATGTAAATGAGCAAACCAAACCAATAATCCAAAAAAAAATTTCAGATTCGTGAGCTTATTGATGAAATAAGCCACGAAAATAAGCTTTTTAAGCTTATTGAACCACAAAACAAACACAATCTACCCGAGGCTCTTGATACCAAATGTAGAAACCAAGAAATCACTTCACTTCATAATTAAGAACAAGAAATTAAGAAAGGAGATGAGAAGAAATGTAGAGAGAGTAGAGAGAGAGTGAGAGAGAATAAGGAAGTTTACTTGAAAAATGAAAAATTACAAATG